>NW_004624792.1:5560007-5580267 GCF_000247695.1 Heterocephalus glaber | reverse complement strand
CAATAATACAAAATAGGAAGAAAAGGTCCAAAGGGGTAGGGGTAGTGGGAGGGGCAGGGGAAAGGAAAGAAGGGAAAGGAAAAATGATGAGAGATAGAAAAAATGGAAATAAAGTCTTTGTAAATAGGGAAGGGTGGAGGGGGTGAAGGGAGGGTTAGGAATGGGGAAAACATAAGAACCAAGATGCGTTATGTAAAGGTACAATTCCCAATGTGTATACCTACAATGTACCAATAAAAAATTTAATAAAAAAAATATTACTTTGATTTGCATTCCCCCTAATAGTTAAAGAAGTTGAACATTTTTTCATATACTTATTGGCCATTTATACTACATCTTTTGAATATTATCCATTCAATTTGTTTGCTCATTTTTTGATAGGGCTAATTTGTAAAATATTTTCTTAAGGAGACTTCCTCCACTTCCAGAGATCTTAAATATCTTCCTTCCTGGTCAGAAGCAATTCTTCACATAACTGATGAATATGGCTTCCACTTTGGGAAAAGAACATTTTTCTGTGTGGTTGCTTACAGTTTTGCTTTAATGTCTTCTATAAATTAGGTCCTTTTGGTGTTTTGCGGGCTTTTTCCTATTTTGTTTTGTTATTAAAGATTCTTGACCTTTTGATCTTGGTGTTGATAGTTTTGTCTTTTCCATTATGGTTTGATTGTTTTTGTGTGTACTTTTGGCTGGAGTATCCCAGATAGAGTTCTTCACTGGGGATTTTTCTTCAATTTCTTCATAATCAAAATCCTCTTCCCTTTCTTCCCCCCATTTCACCCCCTGCTTCTTTCTTCCTCATTATCATCATCATCAACAACAGCAAGTTTTATTTTTTCTGTGGAATCTTGCTGCCATTTCCAGGGCCAGATGATTTCTAGATACATTTGAAGAATGTTACATCTTCTTCCTCTTCATCTTCTGACACCATAGCTACCAAATGTTGCCCACTAATATGCACAGGCCCAAAAACACACTTCAATCTTAAGATCACAGGTGTGTAATTTCAAACCCCCCAAGGGAAACCATTGGCAATACAGACATTTTCAAAGTTTCCAGTGCTACTTTAATAGAACTGCCTTTGTAACTCATTGTTTCTGCTTGACAATATGCAATTCATCCTTTGTGCCTGCCCCTGAACTGACTATTCTTAATAACAACTGGTGCTCATTTTCATCATTATCCACCTTAAAGTGCATTTTGGGGGGCCTTTAGTACATCCGAAAATATAGTCCTGGGGACTCAGAGGGTTTATGTCAATCTCCGTGGAATCTTCCATAGGGTGGTGGAATGAACTTGGGTGGGAGAAGTGGACAAAGGTAGACAACTACTGCTCTAGAGAATAAACACACAAGACAGAATCATGCAGGAGAAACCCTCTGCCCATTCCTTCATGGAATTGTTTGCCTTTGCTGTTGGGTTAAAGGAGTTTCTTATACATGTCGGATAGTATTCACTTACCAGATATGTGATTAACAAATATTTTCTCCCATTCCATAAGTGGTCTTTTCACTTCTTTTCTTTTTCTTTTGAAGTATTCAAGATGAGATTCAATACATGAAAAAAAATAACGTTAAAGCTAAAGAAAAAAACTATTAAGAAATGTGCTTTAATCCAATAGCGACTGGCTATTTCAGGATTCCTGATAGAGGAAATATACCAGCAAAAAATTAAGTGGGAATTTGCTGACTTCCAAATAGTCACTAGGCATCTACAGATGACTCACCCTGCCACCCTTAATGTATACCTCACCAATCCAAAGCACCTCTGATAACTGTCTTGAGTGATTAGCAATTAGATTTTGAAACAACTTATATCAAAATTATTGTGTAGAAAGCCTAATTCAGTAACCATGTGTGATATTATTTACTCTGAACTCAAAAATTATTGCTAAATATCGTATATGGATAACTGGGATTTTTATACTCCACTATTCTGAAAGATTCTGTTAATTTTTCCACAACAGAATTTATATTTCCTTTTTAAATGTTTGGAATAACTGATCAGATACCTAATTAAAAAACTACAAGGAAAATAAAACTTATTATATATGAACTAGTAAAGGAACTTAGAAAGAGTAATGGTTCTCAGAAAATGTCTGTTATATTTGGCTGTTTTAAAAAATTTCAAAAGAAACAAAGATCCTTCAACCATATGAAAATGCATATCAATAGAATAAATTGCCAAATGTCTATTCTGTTCCTAATATTATACACCAGCAATGTTTTATTAATTTGTAGTCTTGTTAAAGCCTAAACTTTGGACAGTGTAACCTTATCCAGATGACTTCAAGTAGAAAGGAGTAACCAGATTTACAATTTAAAAGTTAATATTTTTTGAATAATTTTTTTTGAAAAGTCTGTTAAAATGACCTTGATGCTAGCAGTACATTTTTCTGGCTGCATTTCTCCATCACTGAGCATAGATAGATTTTTCAGAAATAGCCAGAAATCATTCAGAGCCAAGTCTAAGGAATAAAGTGGGTAATAAAACAAGTAAAACACTTCTCCTCTTTAACCAAAAATAAGTTGTAAATATATAATAACATGGATGACTTTTTTTGTGATTCTTAAACTCTAGTTATTTCTCTTTTTTGACTAGTACACGTTTGCAATATATAATGTTTACATTCCTTGTGTGGGGTTGGTACATGTATGTAACATATCTAAGCAATGGGCACTTCATTAGTAAACATGTAATATTCAGTTTGATGCTTGGTGGATGGGTTGTGTGCATACATTTTTAAAATATACATCAGTCATACTTACCAGTCACTCCAAAGAATCTCCATTCAGATTTCCATAATGGTTGCAATTGTTTACATTCCTCCCAACAGTACAGGAGGGTTCCTTTTTCCTACATCCTTGCTAGCATTTTTGTTGCTTTTTGTACTTTGATGAAAGCCATTGGACTGAAGTGAAAAGCAAGCTTTCACATTTGCTTCTTTCTTCCTTCCTTTGGTCTTTCCTCCTTTCTCCTAACTTTCATTTTTCTTTTCCTTCTTTCTTCTTCCATGATTTGAACCCTTATTTCATATCTCTATGGTCTAAAGTTGCCTCTTCAGAGAAACTTTAGTAGTCCACCTTTCCTTACCTTGTCAAACATCCATAACTATTTCCTTACTCTATTTTTGTAGCAAAAATCATATCTGATGCTAAAAGTTATATTTATGTTTGCTTGTTATATTTCTTCCCTGCTAGAATATAAAATGTATGAAAAAAGGAACATAGTCTCTTGTCCACTGCTGTATTTCCAGTGCCCAGACAAACCTAATATGTGCTTTAAAAATATTCAATGAATTATTGCTTAAAATTTGTATAAAGAAAACTAATTACCCATTTAAATTTAAAATACTCATTGAATATGAGATGAAACCATATTTAAAATCATTCCCCATTTATAAAATTATTTTATGTATGTATCTCAATCTTTAAATTTTTCCTTAACTAAAAAGATATTAGTGGCAACATTTTATGTAACAACAAAATAAACATAGCTGCAAGCCCAAAGATTATGTTAAAATTAAATTCTTTGAAATAGTTCTTATCTTCCTCAAGAAAATAATTTTAGTCCAGGGAAAGCTACTGACAATTTATAGAAGAGATGCTCATTTTGTGTCCAGTAGTTCAGTACTATTCAAAAATGCCTACTTCCACGAGACTTTTGAATAAAGGTAAAACTGAATAGAACCCTATCTTCTTATGATATTTGCATAACCACAAAGAGGATAAATCTTACCCAACATTTCTAAAGGCCGAAGTGAAACTTAAAAAAAAAAATCAATGTATTTTAGGGGTTTTTTAAATGCAGTCTTATATCCAGATTTAAAAAGTGATTCAGAAGGAAATAGGCTGCCCTGGTAGCTGTCCGAGGTATTTTGTTGTGTTTTTCAGAGTGTGTTCTAAAGCCTAAAAAGTTTCTGTCAAATTGTTTTCCTTCATGTTTTGGGGATTAGGGATATCTTAAAAATATAATAACAGTCATGCACCTCCTGATTCATAAAAGTCACAAATGTGCACACACCGAAACCCTTACATACAGTCTCACAGATACTATGGATCTGCCTCAACCCCCACTCTAAGGTCCACTGACACCTTGTCAGGAGCCTCTGGTTGATAAAGTGGTGATTATATTTAAGCCTGTAGTGTCTGGTGGTTAATTTGTTTT
This sequence comes from Heterocephalus glaber, assembly GCF_000247695.1. Next base: position 5,576,100 of record NW_004624792.1, on the reverse strand, counting down.
GCAAAATTTTTTCTAGGAATGCAAGAAATTCAAGTGTTCTTAGTGGGCTGGGGATTTAGCTCGGTGGCACTGCGCCTGCCTCGCAAGCGCAAGATCCTGAGTTCGATCCCCAGTACCCCCCCCAAAAAAAACCAAATAAAGTGTTCTTAGACTTGATTTGTACAAATGCAGCGTTTCATCTCATCTGAATTAGGGGAATAATGCAAGCATTATTATGCTTATACTCTCCTATAATACTAGAATGACTATATTATTTGTTTGTTTGTTTGGTACCAGGGATCGAACTCGGGTCCTTGCGCTTGTGCAGCAGGTGGTGAAGAATGACTATATTATGAAATTATTTTATTTTTAATTTTAAAACCTAGCTAGAAATCATTGGTTGAAGACTGAGTTAATTTCTTGCCATACAAAGAAGAATAAATGGGACATTCTCACATTCAGTGACTGAACAGAGAAATCCCCTGATGTATATAGCTGATGAGCAGTGGACAGGATATATGAACATATCATATATGAATACTTGATTAGCAGAGCTAATAAAAGGGACATTTTTGTTCCTGGAATAAAAGAAAGGTCAGTTGATGCTGATTCTCCTGTGTTGTAGCAATGTTTCTCTCACAAGCAATTGCTTTTAAAATGAGTAAGTCATTTGTTAAGTAACCACAGGCTTAATCCCCAGGTACCAGCCTCACTGATAGCATACACACTCCCACCAGACCTGGAGAGAGGACCACCATTGTGTAGGTTCTGGCCATCTCTGGGACATTTTCTCTCTCTCCTCTCTCTCTCTCTCTCTCTCTCTCTCTCTCTCTCTCTCTCTCTCTCTCTCTGGATAGAAGGAAAAGGGAAATATCTGTAAAGGCAGCAGCTGCACACTGGCAGTTTTTTCACAGGATGCATTCCCTACTTCATGAACAAGCAGTTTTCCTTAAGTGAGCTCCCCAATGTGTCAGTTCCAGACAGCAAAATTTTCACAGCATAGTGACAGTGATCTCTCCACCAGTGCCAGCCTTGAGTTCCTCCTTCTCTGTGCTGCCCAGGACAGAGTGAAAAGAACCTTATTTTGGGGAGAGCAGGACATCTTTAATGTCACCAGAGCCATGAAAGAGAAAGCTTTGTGGACCCACTCAAGCCCTCTTTCTCCGTCCTCATACTTCTCATGGGTAATTTAATGATTTTTTAAACATTTTATAGCTTAAAATCAAAATATTCACTGACAACAAGACATCTGTCATTAATAAATTGGTCATGACATTCAGAAAAGGATAGGTTGGACTGAAAACTCAAAAACTTTAAGAAAGTCTATTGTAGGGATTATGCGATTTTTGACTTTTTTACGTTTTATCATTTTCTTTTCCTTAAAGTTTCAGCTTATAAATTATTATATAGCATTTTTATAAGCTCCTCTAACTCATGTGAGCGGATATGATGTTCCATGGAATTTAGATGACTATGAATTATGCTTTTAATAAATATTTTTAGTTTTCCTGTTTTTGCCTTTCCTGAGTTTTTTTTTTTCAAAAAATACTAATGATTAATTACATGTGTCAGGAATAATGTAAGAATGCAAGTGAACTCAATCACTCTTACATTATATTTCTTCTTTGATTTAGTTGTGTATATTTAGTCACAGCATCCCATACAATGGCAGTGACCCTGAAAGTTCTTCTTATTTCTAACTTTCTGAGTTTATGATTGTGATAAATTTCTTCCATCTAACTATCCTATCTGATTAAATTTCTCCAAAAATAAATCCAAGAAAATCTATACACTCAACTACCTGTGTCCAAATCTCTCTTTGACCTAAAAAAGGACCCTGAACACTACGGTCATTAGTTTAAGAACTGAATAAATCAACAATGTAAAGCTATTTAATTAGTTTCTCCTCAAGAAAAAAACCCAGAAAATGTTTGGAAAACACTGTTTTTATTTAAACTTCCAAGTTAAAACTTTTTTGTTTGTTTGTTTTTGTTTTGTTTTGTTTTGATACCAGGGATCAAACTCAGGTCCTTGTGCTTGCACATCAGGTGATGAAACCACTGAGCTAAATCCCGGGCCCAAGACCTATTTTTGATAAATGAACATTTATAGATAATGTGACATTTGTGTTACTAGTAACAGATTTTCAAACATTCATCATAAACATTTAGTCAAACTCTGATTCAATTTGCATACTTTAATAATGCATTATGTGACAACTATTTAGCTTTAGTGGCATATTCATTTGATGAAGTTTTCTAAAGTAAATCAAATAGTCCATCTTGGGAAGAACCTATCAGCAAAATTCATATATACAAGTGCAAACAGAGTGAGGAAAACACAAGAGATAAAAGGAGTGGGTGGAATATTAAACCACTTTTTCTATCAGGATTGATGGAACATCTGGTTGTAGGCTCATAAAAACAAAACCCAAAGACAGGTTATATTAACACCAAATGTCCTGCTGAATGTCAAACAAGTTCACAATCAAATTCTCTTTCAGATGTTTATACTCTCTGATCTGACCTTCAGAACCTTCCCTCCATCTTCTACCTGCAAATTACTCCCCCAAGTAAAGCACTTAGACAAGTAAAGAGTTTTATTTTTTATTATCATTGCTCTAGACTCCTTACTGGCCAGAACGTTCTGTAGTTTCATGTATTAGCTGCCCTTAAGCAAATCAGATAAATAAAACTTTTATTATTTTATCCTCCACATTAAAAAAACATCTTGCTTATTCTTTCCAACTCTGAAATAGATATTTCTGGCAATTTATAAAATAGAAATTTTATACTCCAATAAGTAGATAAAGAGGTTTATAAAAGAAAATTCAGGTAAGCTTAATATCATTGAGTATTGTACTGTTAATTTTTTTTAATAATTATTACATGATATTACCTACTTATTTAGCCACAGATATATGAATTCTAAGAGAATTTAACTTTTCTTTTTAATGTTTTAATTCCTGGGTGCCTAGCATGAGGCCTAACACAAGCACGGTAAACAAAGTTTGAGGAATGAGTGAAAAAAATAAATGGAAAAATAAGTTAGAGTAACATACTGGAAAGTCAGATACATTGACTTCTTCTCTAACTTTAAGCTAAATCTTAAAGTATACGTAGGAATTCACTAACTCTAGAAGAGATGTGTTTGTGCAAAGACTTGAATCTATATACACAATACATTTTGGGAAAGACAATTTGGTGTGATTATCGAATAGAGTATGCATGGAATTGGTTTGATTTTCAGGTGACAAAATTAAAGATATCCTAGGCAAAATGTAGTCATGAGTCTTACAAATCAAGCTACCATCCTTGTAGGCACTGGGAATCAGTGAACATTTTGAAATAGAAGAGACAAAATTATATTTTATCTCAGAGAAGATAGTTCTAATAGTAGTTTAAAGAATAAATTCAAACAGAAAGAGACTGGGACAAAGATTTGAATTATATGCATGTATTGAAATATCACACTGATCCTGATTAATATGTACAATTAATATATGTTAATCATAGAGAAGTTGGGTAAATTAAATGTATACAACCATAGTCTCAATTACACTAGAGATGGAGAGAGAGACAAATAATTTCTTGTTCATAGATTTCTCACTTCAGAGAACAAATACAGAGGAAAAAATCAGAGGAAAAATGAACTAATTTTTAACATGAAGAATTTAGATTATTTGCAGTTCACCTATAAAGGAATTCATATCAGAGATGAGCTGATGAATTCATTTCTTCAGCAAATGTTTATTAAGTATGTTATTCTCATAATGTACAAGATAGACAAGATAGAGGTTTGTGCATCAATGAATTTGTAGTCTAACGTGCAGGGGATGATAAATGAATAATATGATAAATATGAAAATAATATGATAATATGATAAATATGAAAATAATAGTAATGTATCATGAATAAATAGAAAGTACACTGGGATCTCAAGAAATGTAGACCTTAAGTGTGCTGAGAAGTCTAGAGTCAACATTCAAAAAGTGGGTATAGAAGTCAAGATTTGAAACATCATTACATATTTCCGGGGGTGAGGAGAGAGCCTCTTGGAGAAAGGCTAAAACATGGAATGTTAAATCAGAGCACAGGAAGAAGTTGCTGAGATGAGAAGGGTTTAAACAAGATGACCCTGCAATTCAAGGAAACTTTACATTCTATCAGATGATGGAGAGTAATTGCAAAAATGTAAATAGAAAAAATGATATCAGTCATATTTTGACACTGAAAATAACATTTTTGGTGAATCAAAGATTTGATTACAATAGCAGAAACAAAACAAACAAACAAACAAGAAAGTACCTAGCTGCAGAGGAAGACGAGGTGAGAGAATCATGAGTTCAAGGCCAGCATGAACAAGCAGAGTACATCTCAAAACTATCCAATCAAAGGTAGGATAAAAATCTGAATAGACATTTCTCAAAAGAAAATACAGCTAACAGATAGAGAAATTAAAACCAAAACTGTGATGAGATACTGACTTAGCCCAGTTAGAATGGCTATTATCAAAAAGCGCTGACAAAGATGTGGAGAAAGAGTAAATCTCATACACTATTAGTAGAAACATAAGTTAATTTAGCCATTATGGAAAACAGGATATAGGTTTCTCAAAAAACTAAAAATCAAATTATCATACACTCCAGCAACTATAGCACTGGGAATAGACCCCAAAAAATGAAATCAGCAAGCCAAAGAAACACTTGGACTCCTGTATTTATTTTAGCACTACTCACAATAGCCAGGACATGGAATCATTTTAAATGTCTATTAACAAATGGATAGATATAGACAATGTGGTTGCCATAAAATTCATGAAATTCTGTCACCTGGGACAACATAGATAGGCCTGAAAATCATTATGCTAAGTGAAATAAGTCAAGCACAGAAATACAACCAGTGCATAATTGCTTGATCCCTTTGCCAGGATTTATATTCATCATATGTGGACTCTTTAAAAGTTGATTTCATAGACGTTGAGAATGGAATGGTGATTATCAAAGTCCAGGGAGATCAATGGGTAATGGGGAAAGGTTCATCAATGGATGTAGATAAGATAAAAGGAATAAGTTCTAGTGTTCTGTTGTTCAACAGAAAAAACACAGTTAACACTAATGCATTACACATTTCAACAAGAGGGGCTTTTTTATGTAGTTACCATAAAGAAATGATAAAAGTTTAAGTTGTGGGTATACTAATTACCCTAAGTTAATCAATATATACCTGAATCAAAACATCACATTTTACCTCACAAATATTATGACATAATATTTAATACATTATATAATATTATATATAAACACTAATATAATAAATATAATATATAAATATGATATACATAAATATTTATGTATAAATAAAAATTAACTTAAAATATGTGAAAGTCAGTAAAATTGTTATCATTTACTCTCTCTACACACACACAACACACACACACACACACACACACATATACAGGTAAGGACTGGAAGAATTAAAAGATAACTCTCCTGCCGTAGTAATGACAAAATAAAGGGAGGTGAGAGAGTGTGGCACTTAGTACAATCTTTGTTTTTGATTTCAGGGTTAGGCAGCTGAGAAGATACTGGCACCATTTCATCAAAAGAGAGAAGTTATCTAAAATAAAGCATTTTAAAGCCTTTTTTTTGTCAAAGCCAGACCACAAATATAAAAGGTACTGTAAGTGCAGTATTTTCTGAAGGATACTGAATCAACAGTGTTCAAATCTATGACTGAAATTAATAATTTAAAGATCCACTTTATGATGAATCAGAATTTTAAATGTAATTTGAATAGTAAAATAAAATATTTGTTTATATCTGGCAAGTCTATATGTTCTGAAGTCTAACTGTTCTGAAAATAAAATGCCAGAAGTTGAATTCCACTTACAGATTTATCCATCTGTTTTCTTCCAGCTCCATTTGTTATTTTCTTCCATGAAATTTATCTGCCATCTACAGTTTGTGAAATCTGCTTCACTGTTGTGATGCTATATATCAACTTGCTTCTATCTTACAAATGACTTATATTTGTAGGCAGACTTGTTTAGATCATCTACTTTTCCCAAAGATACCCAAGACAGTAAATTTCTTTAAAGTGGTAAAATGATGAATTGTTGGCAATGATATTCGCAGTACACACAAGTTTAAGCATTGCTTTTGAAGGAGAAAACAGTGTGCTATACTGTCACATGAATTCCAATTGAAAGATTTTGCTTTTGCAAGTAATCACAGAATAAAATGACTAGGAAATAACAGATTTTAAAATTATTTTCACAAATAAATTTTCTTCAGTGAGGCCCAAGACAATTTCCTATGTGCTTCATAATATTCCATTACTTTTCATGTATTTTTCTTCTTTAGTAACTATAACATAGAAGACATATAATGGATATTATTTGAAAGAAAGAAAAAAATGTTTAAAGAAGGAAGAAAGAAATACTTAGTGCCAGTGAATCAGTTTCTAACTGACTGCAGTAGTCTCAAAATTGAAGGTTTAGGGCCAGGGATTTAGCTCAGTGGTTCTGGTACCTGCCTCACAAGTGCAAGGTCCTAAGTTCAATCCCCAGTACCAAAAAAAAAAAAAATTGAAGGCTTATTTTGCCTAAATGTCAATCATAGCCTTTAAGAGATTAAGAAATCTCAATTGGTAAAATGATAATATTAACCTTGTGGGATTATTGGAGAAAATAAATGAGATGGTCTATATGAATAAATTGAAAAATTATTATAAAGTTTTGGATATTAAATTATTTTGAGGATGTAATTTCATCATTATTTGATATTAAACATACTAACTCTTGTGAGGAAAAATGTCTACTCTGGTGAGCCTTAATAAGGATGGGTGGAACAGATGCATATGTGTGTTCTGAGAAGTGAGATAAAGGTACATTTTACATACACTATTGCTCCTCCATTTATAGGTATATATTCTATATGTTTCATAAATATATGCTTCATCATACACATATATATTTTACATATAGAGACAGGAGACAGAAAGGAAACTTGCTCCCATAATATCAAAGAACAGACTTGCTTCATATACAATGAAACTGGATAATCATTTGGTCTCAATCTGCATGGTCATGTAAGTCTTTATATACAGAGAGAAATAAGATAAGATTTATTATGAAATTGTCTCACATGACTATAGAAACCAAGAAGTCCCATGAGATGCTGTTTGAAAGCTGAAGAACCAGCAGAGCCAGTGGTGTAATTCAGTCTGAAGGATGAAAAAGGAGGTAGACGGGATGCCACTGGTGTTAAGTCCCAGAGTGCAAAGGAACAAGAATTGAGAATGTTCCAAAGCAGGAAAAGATAGATGTCCCAGTCAAGCCCTCAAATGACTGAATGATTGCCACCCACATTGGTTAAGGTAGATCTTCTGTAATCATGCTGTCAGTTCAAATGCCAATCTTTCCTGGAAACACCAGAAAAAACAGACTTTGCTATTTGTACATCTTTCAGGTTTGTCAAGTTGACAAATAAAGTTACCCATCACAGTGCTCATGGACTTTCCTTTCTCTCCAGGTGTCCTCTCAATATCTCTTCTGTATGGTTGCCTTTAGTGTATTCTGCAGAATTTTAGTAAAGAGAGATAAATTCCCCTCCCCCAAAAATCAAAACAACTTTAGCATATATAGAAGACTCTTAGAGGTCCTATAGGAAAAATATATCTACTTATATCTACATATATATACTTATATCTTCTTATAGTTCAAGACTATTTAGCCATGGAGCCCTTTTTCTGAGGAAGACCTATTAACACATTGCAAAACCAGTGTGGCAAACTAACTTTTGAAAATGTTATCTTCTGATTTCTCTTTACTAGGATTTCATCTTATCATTTTAAAAGAAGAACTCAGCAAATATTTGTCAAATATAGCTTTCATCATAACACATGTATAATTATTCCACCTAAGTTCACTTGAGCAAGTTCACTTTTAATTTTCTTTGTAATTACGTTTAATATAATATGTTGTCTTTTTTTATATACTCCATGTTCAGAGACTACTCATTTTCCATTGGGCTGCAACTAATCAAGTTTTATTCTAGTCCAAAGAATCTTTGAGAGTGCGCAAAATAAAGCAAATACTGAATAAACTTCAAAAAACAATGATGACACTTCAGTTGACAGTGATTAGATTAATCCTGGTTCATTCATGGAACAGTTACTAAGTGAAAAAGGAGGTATGAGATAATCACTTTTAAAGAAATTGTTTCTAAAGTATTTACTAGACTAAAAGTTTCTGGCCTAACTTTTAATATAACCAATTTAAATTACAAATCCTGATTCAACCACTACAGGGGAGCGGGGAGGCCAGGTTTCTATATTCACATAAGTGCAAAGTCAGGAAGAGACATAAGGAAACATCAAGTTTGGGCCTTGAACACTTGAACAAAAAAGTACTAGACAAGCCAATAAGCAAGAAAATATTTCAAGCTCAGGCAAATGATCCTAAAATTGGCTTTGACTTCTCTGCCATTCCAATATTGGCATTTGAATTTCTGATCCCTTCTTCCTGAGTATTCAATTTTGATAAAGAGCCCTCAAGTATTCTCTGAATCACATCTAAGAAATCTAGGAATCTGAATGTTCTCAAATATTTCTCTCCAACTGCCCCAGAGTCATGGCTAATTCACCTGGCATGTCTCTATAGTCTATAGCATGCTTGGTTTCTTTAATTTGATGGTAAACATCTCCAAACACGGGATTAATTCAACGCTTTTGTATTTAATTTAAAATTTTATACTATAATTTCATCATTCCCAAATTGTTTACAAAAGTTCAAGTAGCTTTTTCATTTTTCAAACTTTCTAGATCAAGTATACTGCTCATTACGCCCTCAAGGGGGTTAGTAAATATTGAGCAGTCGATTGTCTTCTACAAATGTATAAACAAAGGAGATACTTAGCTTCAGGCAATACAATCTTCTCTAGTTGGAAAGATTCATTAGAAAAGAAGAAAGCAACTGTAACTATCTATCCATGGAGTGATTTAACTGAAAAAAATCTGTTCATGCAAAAAAAAATGGGAAATGCTTTGTGGGGAAAAAATTAACTGAGTACATGCCCACTTGAAATCATTTGCATAAGTCTTTTCTTATGCTTTATATTTTAATAGCCTCTACATAAATGCTGTGATCTTGTACAATCTATATATTCAGGCTACTGATCCTACACAAAATGACTTGAAGGCCTCTGAGTCAGAATATGCCTTCCCTGAATGAGGAATAAAACACAGAAAACTAATACTCTATGCCCCAGATCTTCAAACTTGAGAATTGAGATCTTCTCTATTAGAATTAGGAAAATAAAAATGGCAATGTCTTGCTACAAAGATAAGCATTATAGTGTTGTATTTTTATTTCAAATAAAGCAAAACCAGAAGATACTGCTCTTCACAGATTTTTAGCTCAGTTCCAAACCATGGCTTTCAGGGAAGGTGCAGGATCTGAAAAATAAGCAACCCAGGGCAAATTCAAGTATATCCTGGTACCATCCCAAACTCTGCAGCAAAATGCTGAGTGAACTGATTCTACTAAGCGATTATTGACTGATTACAAAGTGATTGTTTCTTTTATGGGTAGTCTTTCCTTTCTTAATAATAAGTCATATGGGGGGACAAACAAAAACCTGGAGTAATTTGGAGATTAATAAGCCTAAACTTAGTGTCTATACAGGGTCAGAATCACATTTCTCACACACACATGTGTACACACACACACACACACACCATTGTATATGGCAGAAAGATGAGGAAGTTCTTGAGGATCAACTGATCAGTGGAGCATTCCAAGAAGCAAGTATGGCACATAGAGTGAGGAAGAAAGCTTCACTGCCTAAGCAGAGGGGAAAAATATATCTTCCCTGAAAAAGAGATGGGACGAGGCAATACTAATTCTCAAAATTCCCTGCCCATAGGAAGGAAAAACATAAGAACAATTTCTTTAGCTATTCTCACCAATATGCCTTATTATTACTTGCTCAGGCTGGTAGAAGTTAGAGAATATCTACAAAGTCAAGCAAGACCAGCCAGTGAAAGGAGAAGATAAGAAAGGAAGGGACCACTTCATACTTTATCAGTACCTCACTATTGACCCAGGTCACCTATCAGTCACCTCCTGCCCAGCCACCCTCCTCCCTGCTCTCCACCAACTTGCAGGCTTCCCCTAGTCTTTACCTGCCACCTAGAGTTCCCCTTGAAACAGTATTTCACATACACAAGTCCCCACAAAAGAAGGTGTTTTCCCCCCTTCCAGAGGAGGAAATGAAACTAATAATACAAACAAAAGAAATAGAAGGGAATTTTTGGAACATTCAAAAGAAAATCGCATTTAAACACATTTATCTCTTCTCTGCTCCAGAGTTTAATTTCAATGCTTTATTATTGGCTCTGAAAATGTGACCTCCCCAAGGGCCAGTTTTTTCCTCCATAAAAATATAAAAACCCACCAATATTTGTATAAAATGTACTTTAAAATTGCAGAAGTATAGTTCAGACTCAGCAAAAGTATATTAGTCGAAGAAATTAGCTCAGTGCTACTTAAACATCTGTGTTCTCTCTCTGTCTCTGTCTCTCTTTCTCCCTCCCCCCTCTCTCTTTCTCTCCCTCTCTCCCTCTCTCCATCGCTCTGTCTCTCTCCTTCCAGATAGGTTTGTCTCTTAAAATACATGATACCCAGTTAAATATGAATTGTTAGCTAAACAGCAAGCAATGTTTTATAAGTAGATCCCAAGTACTGGGTGTATTTTTTATTTGCTAAATGTGGCAACTCTAGTTTCCCAAACAGAAACAAAGAACACAGAAGTATATAGCAGTAGAACAAAACTAACTCAATAGTTAAATTCTAGCCTCAGCTGCTCCACATACTATGTGTGGCTTGTAAAATATACTTCACCTCAATGAACTTTTATAAATGGTGGCCTTAAATAAAATAAGGATCATTAAATACTTTTTCTGACCTAACATTATATAAACATATGATGACAACTATTGAGTATTAGTAGGCCTCTCATCTTCTAGTTATGAAAATAAATATTCAAATATTGAATATTAAAGAAGTTGCATAAAGCCTTTGCTGTTACGGGCTACAAATGTTGGGAGAGTATCACAGCAGGAGGTTAAATACAGGTTAGGACACAGCCAGACTAAGGCACAGAATAAAAGTAAGTTAAATTTCCCTGGACTTTTGTGATCAGAGAATTTTGAAGAAACGGTTTTCATTTTGACAAACAGGTAAGTTTCAGTTTTATCATTTAATAATTTTTGAATTGACAATATGTAGAGGAGCACAGCAACCTTTTCAGCTTTTCTGGAGGCTTTGATTCAGTCCTGTGTACTATGGGGCTTGCTGCACAGTGAGATGTTGTGACAGAATTGCCAAGAGTAAACAAGTGATAATGGGTCCAGAGGGGCATGAAGATGAGATGGATGGTCCAAGGACTGGCCTGAAAAAGTCCTCATGAAAAAGACCTAAAACAGGATTCGTATTACATCTCAAAATCATAGGAAAGGAAAGCATGGGTTTCAAAGTACAGCACATGGCACATATCCAAATATAATGAATAATCTTTCTAACTAAAGAGGAGCAATGAGGTTTTGCCTTGGTACCATAATGGTTAAAATGATAGTGAAAAAAAGGTGTTCTTTGATAAGACAGTATCCTGTGATTACTAGTTTATAGTAATTTGTAGTGAAATATAATTTCCACTCATATGTTTCTATCTATAAAACTCATGCAAATTTTTACAGCAAAGAATACAAAAATGTGTAAGGTTCTGTTCTGAATTAGCCTTCCCCCAATGGGGAAGACATGCCTACAAACATGTGATGGCATCAGTGAGATACGGGAGGGGCAAGAGAATCATGAATGGAGGATTTTCCAAGATATGAATAGTCAGGGAGTCCATCATGGAGAAGGTAATGTGTAAGCAGAGGTCTCACAGAAGGAAAGGAGACAGATCCCAGGCAGGCATGCATTCTAGAAAACGAGAATAGAACATCAGAGCATCAGAGCCAGAAACAAAAGATAAGTTTGGGAGAATTATGGGTGCAGTGCCTCAGGTGATGCACCAGAGAAAAAGCTGAGGAAAAAGGGAAAGGGTAGACAGGGAGGGTGAGGGACATGAAGGACTCTGTACAGCAAGTTCAGGTGTTCAGATTTCATACTGTGGGAGATAAGCAGGATTTGTGACTTCAAGCTTGGGAGTGAGTGTTGGAAAATACTAGGTGGATAATATAGTATTTAAGAAGAAGAAAATTATGTAAACCATATTCAGAGATTCTTCCTGTCATTTGTGCAAATGGGAGAAAAAAATGGGAGCTAAATCCATTTCTGTTTAAGAATAACTCATCCCAAGAAATAGCAATTGTTTTGGTGAGAAAAACAAATGTTTCTCCATACTTTCACATATTTTTCTATATTTTTTACATGCTTACTGTAAAAAAACAAGTTGTTCTAATTTATACAAAAAGTAACTTTTAAAAAGTCCTATTTATGTTCCTCAGTGTTTTTGATGTTTTGGGGTTTTTTGTTGTGGATTAGCCAAGTTTGATTACTATGAACATTATAGGAAGAAAATCATACATATGCATATTTGATAAATCTTATGCTTATTATTTATAAGGAGCTGGATAAAAATTAAAATGAGCTACAAATTTTGTTAACTAAAGTAAAATTGCCTTTCAAAAACGATGTAGAAATTTAGACATCTCCAACATTTTAAGAGGATGCCTGATCCTCCACATCTTTATCAACATTTTATGAATTTAGCAATTCGTGAAGACAAGTTCTTATTCTCTCATAAGTGAAGGTTAATCCCTCAGACTAGATTCTCATTCATCAAATACCTACTGAATGACTATTACACATATATTAGAGCACTAAAAGTTTTCAATGTATATAAAGTTGAGTAAGCTACCCTGGAAAACTCTCAGACTAGAGAGCCTATATGGACAATAATATATCTTTGATATAAGACAGAGTATAGTAAATAACAGAACACTGTAAAAACCTAGTCAGTCAAAGGAAGAAACAATTTCTTCCTGCATGGATCCTCAGGGAAGACTTTGGAAGAGTTTTTTATCTTTGTCTCAAACCTGGGCCAAGATTTTTAACAGAGTGCTCAGATCTGTTAGTGAATAACATTAAGGCACAAGTGTTGGACAGGTGAGTTCAGGGCATGTGTGAAAAAAAGCAAGGAGTGTCCTGGGACTGGAAAGTATTAAAGACTGACCTCCAGATTCCTGGTGACAAAGAAACATTGAAAAATCAACCTGAGTGTCTGACCCCCTCTGTGTGCTGAGCATCCAGTCTGTGAAGTCTCTTGCCCTTCTCCATTTATCATGAACTACATACTTATTTCTTTTTATTCACTAAAATTCATAGACACTTTAAATTGTCATTGTTCTTAAAAAAGCTATAAAAATGATTTTTCTTTTTGCACAACCATCACATGATTTATATCCATATAAAAATGTGGAAAGAATAACTGAGAGATTAGTTATGGGGAAATAAAGCCAGATATATGACTTTATTCTAAGCATATTCTAGGTATATTCAACATACTATTCATTATAATATATTCTATGTAGATATTGACCCCAACATGAGAGGGAATTGATATGCTGAGTACCATATCAACTTGGGATCTTTTTCTAACATATGTTGAGTAGCATATCAACATTTTAAGATACATTCTTTCTCCAGCTTGCCTACTCTCTTAACACATTTGTTGGGCTATAAAGGAGACTTCCTTTCCAAGGAGTGATATTTTCTTCTTGGGGTGACACCCAAGCCAAACCATTCTTTTTCAAGAAAGTTGATGTGAAGAAGTTAAATATTATTATACTGACCCACATTGTTCACCTTCAAATTGCCTCTATCCTGCAAAATCTACTTTTTCTAGTGAATAGCTTCCTCTCCTGACCTTTTTCTACTTACTTTATAGGAAAACTTAATCCTAAGCAAAGTATTAATTCTGGAAGAAATTAAATGTCTTTTCTTGGGCAATTATTTCCCATCAGCTTAACAAATTATTGTCTCAGCTAAGAAAACAGAGTAGTTTGAGAAATTACAGATTTATTCAATTTACCTTGCAGATGAATTAAACCATTGGCTCTAAATTAAAGTATCAAAAGAGAGTTAAGCTTCAAAATCTGTTAGCAACAGATTCCTAAATTAGTACAAATATGTCCTAGAAATTCAAGTACATATAGTTCCTTCAACTGTCTCTCCTAAATTATAAAAATGTATATTTACCCATGGTTCATTTAGGCATGGTTTTCACAAAAACATTCCAGAAAAAAAACACCCAGATACCCAGTGATTGAGCAGAAGCTAGCATCCTTCTTTTCTCCACTCTTAATCTCATCCCACAATTTTGTAATCTCCTCCCAATTAATAGTATCTTTCTTCTCATAGCTAATTAAAATATAGATATTTTTTCTAGATATTTTTCAAATGAGAAGAATGCAAAAAATAATATAGTCCTAAGGAACCTAAAGGAATCCAGGAGTAAAAGAAGAAAATTCTCTACCCAATCCCAGCACCTCTGGACACTGGTAGCTCTCAAAGCTCACCAGAGCCAAAGTAGGACTTTGCTTCCTGAAGACAACTTATCTCTGAGAAAAATAAAGAGAGTATTGCATGCTTTGGATATGGTTTGAGTGTGTCTCCCACTAGTTTTGTGTTAGAAGATAGGTCCTCAGAGATGTGGAAGGTGGGATGGAAACCTTAAGAGGTGGAACCTAGTGGGGAGTAATTAAGTCATTGAGGATGCGGAGTTTAGAAAGAAATTATGTAATTCTCATTGGACCCTAATTAATTCTTCTGAGAGGGGTGTTATAAAGGAACATGTCTGAGGGCCGGGGAATTAGCTCAGTGTTTTCGCCACCTGCTACGCAAGCGCAAAGACCCGAGTTCAATCCCTGGTACCAAAAAACAAGCATGTCTTGCCCTTCAGCATTCTCTTTCTGGCTTCCTCTCACCATATTGTCTCTTTCCACCTTTGTAATCATGAGGTTCTTATCAAGGCAGAACTGATGCTGGCACCATATTCTTTTAAGTATATGTGCTGCTGAAGCGAGCACTGGCATCATACACTTGAACCTCCAAAGCTGTGAGCTAAATAATGTCTTTTCCTTTATAGATTATCCAGCTTCAGGTATTTTGATAGAGTGATGAAAAAATGGAGTAAAATAGATAGCATGCTAAGTGTCTGATTTCAAATGCATCATCCAAACAGAGAGGAGTAGAGAGAAGCCAAGAAGAACACAATAATTAATGCTCTTTTACTTGGAAAATTATCAGGACTAGAGGAAAAAATGGCCCACATGCCCCACACTTTTCTGAGTATTTGCTTGATCACTTTCCTCATTCTCCTCTACCAACCATATACATATTCCTATGTGACCTTTGTGACTGGTTAGCTTACCTACACCAAACTAGATTTTACCAAGTTCAGTTACCACAAATATATCACAGAGATCAGTCATCTTACTGAGTAATAACTCATTCATTAAATGTTCATCTAGTGCCTATTAGTAATAATAACAATGCCTATCATTTATTTCATCTATTCTCTATACTATGACTATACAATTTGCTTTACATAAATTATCTCATTTATTCCTGATTATTTTCAGTTGAGGAAATGTGTGATTCCAAAAACCCACAATTTTGTATTAGTTAGAATAATATAACCAAAGAAAGTTATCTTGAAGAAGTAAAGTAGAAAAGGAAATACCAGGACATAAGAGTACTTCCAAGAGAGGCCGGGGATTTAGCCCAGTGGTTCCACTGCCTGCCTCACAAGTGCAAGGACCCGAGTTTGATCCCCGGTACCAAAAAAAAGAGTACTTACAAGAATAGAATGGAATGCTAAAAGGGCAAAAAATAACAACAGGTATCTAGGTGGCAAGAACTGATGGCTTTATAAGTAGTGATTACTTAATAAATGCAGGATTATCTTCTGGGAGTGATGAAAAAGTTTTGAAAGAGGCTCCCCGCCCAGAGGAGGTGAGCCAATCCCAGTGCCCAGGAGGAGGCTTCTGGGCTGCCATAGCACCACTCCCAGAGCAGAGGAGGTGAGCCAATCCCAGTGCC
>NW_004624792.1:5525436-5536932 GCF_000247695.1 Heterocephalus glaber | reverse complement strand
AGAATAGCAAAAGCAATTCTAGGCAACAGAGACATGGCAGTGGTTATTACAATCCCCAACTTGAAACTATACTACAAAGCTATTGTCATTAAAAAAATAAAACAGCATAATACTGGCAAAGAAACAGACCCAAGGACTAGTGGAACAGATTAGATGATGCAGAAACAACTCCAGACATACTCAGCCTCCTCATCTTCAACAAAGGAGCTGAACACCCTCACTGGAGGAAAGATAGCCTCTTTTTTATTTAATAAACATTTTTTTATACCAGGGATCGAACTCAGGTCCTGGAGCTTGCAGAGCAGGGAGCAGATCCACTGAGCTAAATCCCCAGCAGATAGCCTCTTTAATAATTGGTGCTGGAAAAACTCAGTTTCTACTTGCCAAAGATTAAAACTAAACCCGTATCTATCCCTATACACTAAACCAAAATCGAAATGGATCAAAGATCTAAATATTAAAACAGAAATACTAAACCTGCTGGAAGAGAGATTAGGTAGACCTCCTGAAGACATTGGCACAGGAAAAGACTTCATGATCAAAACCTCAGTTTCACATGAGCTACCACAAAGAATCAACAACTGGGATCTCATCTTATTAAAAAGCTCTGCACTGCAAGAGAAACCACCAACAGCATGAAAAGCCAACCCACAATGTGGGAATAAATTTTTACCAGCTGTTCCACAGACAAAGGTCTACTATCTAGAACCTATAAAGAACTTAAAAAAATCAGACCTCCCAAATTTAAAGACCCAATCCAAAAATGGGCATTTGAAATGAAAAGACATTTCCCAGACAAGGAAGAAGAAATAGAAAATAAACATATGAAAAAATGTTCAACATCTCTGGTCACTTGAGAGATGAAAATGAAAACAAGACTGAGATTCCACCTCACTCCAGAAAGAATGGCTCCTATCAAGAAATCAACCAATAACAAATGCTGGCGGGGCTGTGGGGAAAGAGGAACCCTGCTCCACTTTTGGTAGGAGCGCAGGCTGGTGCAACCACTGTAGAAATCAGTATGGAGATTCCTCAAAAAACTAGGATTCAAGGTAACACTTGACCCAGCTATTCCTTTGCTGGGCATCTTCCCAAAACAATTAAAAGCATCAGGCAGCCACCTCCACCCCCACTCTTGACCCCACAGACTCCACTAACACCACAGCTTTGGCCTTCTCTGCCCCTACGGGCACCTCCATGGTTGCCTCAGTGGGGGCCTCCACCTCCTTTGCATAATCTTGGCCCTCAACCTTGGAGAAAAAGCCATACAAAAGAATTTGTCTTGCAGGCTGGGGTGCAGGCATGGCAAATGGTGGTAGCAGTGGGGGAATGTGCGGGGTGGATGGTGGAGGAGCGGGCCAGGCCTCAGGTACAGTGACGGGTGTCTGGGTCTAGCAGAGGTGGCAGCCCTATTAATCCGGCCTTGCTTCCTCCCAGTTGATGC
This sequence comes from Heterocephalus glaber, assembly GCF_000247695.1. Next base: position 5,535,488 of record NW_004624792.1, on the reverse strand, counting down.
CCAGTTCATCACTCTCACTGTGGAGCAGCTCAAGAGCCAGGGCCTGTTTGACAGCTTCTGCTGGGACTGACTGGCCCATGTGGACACCAAGCCAGGTTGCCAAAACCTGAGGCAGAGAGATCAAACTCAGGACCTTGTGCTTGCCAGGCAGGTTAGGCACCGCTGATCTACATCCCAAGCCCAAAAGTGGATAATTTTGTGTGGACATATCTGGACAAGCAGGAATGGAATCCTACAATGAAAAAGAACCAATTGGGAAATGGGTTAAGACAGAGTATGGTTCAGTCAGGGATGTTGGAAGCAGGAGTGGGCAGGATTATATCTCAGGTGGTGGATCCAAAACTAAACCACATCTTCAGGCCACAGACAGAATAAGCAATTCATGAGTTCCTGGCAGCCAAGAAAAAAGAAGCTGTGTTGGCACCCCCTCCAGAGCCTGAAAGCCAGGACCCTCTAGCTCTGTCCCAAGGTACTTCCTAAGAATAGGCCTTTTGAAAGCTCTGTTTAAATAATGGTGAAGAAATGGATTCTTGGTACTTACAAGTACTGCTTCAGTTGGCCAGAGTCACCACTGTTTTCAGGATCTCTGCTTTGACCATTGTGCAGCGTCCAGTTTAAAGAGGGAGCAAGTCTGGCAGTGAGAAAGTTGTTCATGTGCCCTTGCTTTCTGCACCACCTGAACAGCCTGCCCAACAGTGTTACACTCAGTAGACACTACAGAATTAAATACTGCAGCAATGTAATGTGGTCCCAAAACAAACTTTTATACTTCAACATGGAGACTACACGTGGGTTTTAGAGTTTGTACTCTCCGATAAACAGAAACTATAATGAAACAACATAGTCAGTCCCAAAGGTAACTTCCAAGAATAAGGGCAGTACATTCAGCTGGGAGTAGGTATTTGACAGTGCTTACTTGATAGTGTCTCAGAGTTACAAACTAGAATGTACAAGCTGATAACATTGACATCCTTCAAGTTGTTGTGAACATCTTGTACATGGCTCTTCTAGCCAGTTTCATTTCCCTTGTCAGAGGTGACAAAACATACAGCTACGGAGTGATGAGGAAGGCAGACATTAGGTATAAAGAAAAACACTTTCAGGCTCTTTGTCCAGGGCATCTTTCTGTCCTGCAAGGGCTAGTGAGTCATAGACGTTTTCTGTTCTCACAGATGCATATTTTGAAAAGTGAATGATCAATAGTGTTTTGTAATACAATCATTTGATACTCCAAAAAAATTAAAAGCATCATACCACAGTGATATATGCACGCCCATGTTTATAGTGGCCCAGTTTGTAATAACTAAATCTTGGAAACAGCCCAAATGCCCAACAACTGGTGACTGGATAGAGAAGATGTGGGGTGTTTTTTGTAAAATGGAGTACTACTCAGCCATAAAGAATAATAAACTAGAGATGCTTATAGCTAAATGGATGCACATTGAGGCCATACTCTTAAGTGAAATAAATAGGGCATACATATGTAAATATCGAAAAGTTTCTCTGGTGTGAGAAGCTGAATGAGAACCATAATGTATAACAGATAATACGAAATAGGAAGAAAAATTTCAAAAAGGAAGAGGAAGTGGGGGGAGGAAAGTAGAGAAACAAAAAGTATGAGAAAAGAAAAAACGGAAACAAATTCTATAAATAGAGAGGGGTGGAGGGATTGAAGGGAGGGCAGAGGAATGGCGAAAAAATAAGAACCAAGATATATCATGTACAGGTACAAATTCCCCATGATGAATGTCATATTTTGTGCCTAAAATGTACCAATAAACTTATAAAAGAGAAATGTGTATTATACTTAGAGGCTAAGAAAAACAAAAGAAACAGTTAAGACAATGACTATTGCAAATTATTTTTATATGAACACCAGAAAGAAGTACCTTCCCTGAGTGAGCAGCGTGGTGAGGAGAGCTTTGGCTCCTGCCGTGGATAGTGCACAGAACATGACAGGGACAGAACATGGCAACACTGCCTACTGAGTCGAGGGCAAGTGAAGAAAGCCAGTTTAGAAGCCATAATTTTGTAGAGTCCTGATAGAGAAAAAGAGAATGTGTCATCCAAAATGAAGTAGATGGGCAAGGGTAAGAGTCTGAATGGACAGGTCAGGTTGACAGAGTTCTTTACCAAGTGGGTATCAGCAGCTAGAGCCACACCCTGACCAAGAGATTAACAATTATGATGTCAGACAGACTTAAATTTGAATTCAGTTGTGTAACTTTAGGTAACTAAGCTATCTAAAACTCAGTTTCTTCATCTTTAAATGTGTACAGTGTATAATTTATTAAAGGGGTAGTATGAGTCTAATTCTATAAAGTCATAGAATGTCAGACCTTTTCACACCCCCTTCCTAACCCTGCTTTCACTACCAACCACTTGTTACCACACCCCACCCACTTCCTTCAGAACAGCTGGTAAGTACAACTATCACAGCTGGCAATATGATAAAACCAAATCTACTGATACTTAGCATCCGAGAAATGTATGGCGGTACTCTGAATCTCTTCCCACAGCATGAATTCTGATTCTAACAGTTCAGTGTGTACCGTGAAAGAGTCACACTTTGACCAGGACAGGAATTTAACATGGTCTATAGCTACCATTATAACTTCAAAGTACAAATTAGTGCAAGATAAAAAGCAATAATTAGGAAGAAATATTTGAATAGTTTCCCAGATATTTTAGAATATCTGAATATTTTTCCATAGCTTGCTTTTATATAGGTATTTTCTCTCACACCCTTTACTTTCAGTGAAAGCAGGAACAGTTCAGGGAAGGAGGGACTTATAATCAGATGTGTTGCAAGGAACAGGGGCATGGAATAGGCAGATATGTTTTAAATGATTATTTTTACTTATTTCTTCAAATAACATGAAAAGAACATGATAGCCCATGGCTTAAAGTAAATGAAGATATAGAGATTAGAATTGATGGAACTAGGGCCAGGGATTTAATTCAGCAGCACAGTGCCTGCCGGGCAAGTGAGAGGTCCTGAGTTCAAGCCCAAGTACCAAAAAAAAAAAAAAATTGATGGAACTGCTGGAATGTAAAGGACTAATGTGACTGCTCCATTCCACCAAGACTGTCAAGAGGAATGAGGGTCATAATGATCCAAATCATTCAGAGACAGAAAGGGTGAGGCAGAGAATGAGGACTATCAGGTCTGCAGAGCCAGAGAAATCTGTAACAGAGTAAAATAGGTTTACAGAAAGGTTTACAGTGTCAGAATGAAAGAGAGCCACATACAGATCATCTGAATTCTGATAAAAAAAACTTCTTCACCCAAAGCAGACATTACTGTGTGCCTAAAAACACATGTCTCCATGTTAAGTCCTCTGGGAACAGAGCTTGTATCCCCTGCTTAGGCCATTTTAGGGACAAGTGGATTTTCCAGTCCTCCTCTAAGAGGACATTATTTGCTTGACTGTAAAGGACCCTTTGGTGATGTCCTGGTGCCCATGTAGTGACACAGTTAAGCTCATGTGGATCACATGACATCATCATGGTTGTGCTATTAAGGCTTGGTTTTGATGATGGTAGTATTTTCAAACAAGGAATGTAAGCATTAAATTGAAATTGTTTAATCATACACTTTCTCAGCCTAATTCTCCAAATATTGTCCATCCCAAAAGAGGTCATTCTGAATAAAGGGTCATTTATTATAGCTGCTGAGTAAACGTTATTTTAAATACTGATATTATTTCTTAGTGAGTGGCGTAGGCACCTACTGTAGCCACTGTACTATAGGCATATGATGAAGCTTCTACCTCCCTCTGGTTCTCTAGCATGCATAACTCAACTTCTCTTTACTCTTCACTTGGATATGGGAGATCCAGGTTTGAGTTCTACTGCTGACATTTGCTAACTGAAGCATATTGCCTAGTTTCTTTGGAAGTTAATATCTAAAATAACTATGGCTATCTTCATTTGTAAAGAACTAGTGAGGCTCAAATAATATGTTGTATATAAAATATTTAATGAGTTGACATAATACTTAAAATAATAAAGCTCAATATAAGTAACTTATTAGCTACATTTTAAGTTTCTTATTAGTACATGTTTGCAGTACATGCAGTTTACAATCATCTTGGGAATTGGGTACATGTACATAATACAGCTTGGTTCTTTTTTTAAATCCCCTTCCTCTTCCCTCCCACATCCCTCCCTCCTCCTCTAAAACCATTTCTTCATTTTTGCTCTCATTGATATTATTAATCTTACCTCATGTTTGTGATGTATAATATTTATATTTACTGAGGTTATTAGGTTCCTGTACATGGCATATCTTTATTCTAGTTATTTCCCTTTCCTCTTCCCATCTCCTCTCACACACATTCTCTTAGACCCCTTCCCATTTTCTTAGACCCTCTATTCTCTTGTCTCCTATCTATCCCTTTATTGTGCTCTGTGTTTGTACTTTGCCTTACCCAAATGAGAAATACTGTATGGTATTTGAGCTTGTGTTTTGATTTATTTCACTCAACATTATATTTTCCAGGTGTATATATTTTCCTACAAATGACTTGAATTTGTCTTTCTTTATAGCCAAGTGGTATTTCACTGTGTATAAATACCACATTTTCTTTACCTAATCATCTATTGATGGGTATGCAGGTTGCTTCTAGATGTATCTATTATGAATTGTGCTGCTGTATATATTATTATGCATAAGTTGCTATACTATGATGTCCTTAGCTCTTTGGGGAAGATACCTAGAAGGTGGATAGCTGGAGCACATGGAATTTCTAATTTTAGTTCTTTAAGGAATTTCCATATTGACTTCCATAACAGTTTTACTAGCTTATAATCACACCAATGTAGGAGGGTTCCTTTTTCACCACAGCTACATGAGTATTTGTAATTTTTTAAAAATTTTTCCTGATGATTGCCATTCTTTCTGGTAAAAAATGGAATTTTAGCATTGTTTCTATTTGCATTTCTCTAAAGGTCAGGGTTGTTGACTATTTTTACATATATTTGTTGGCCAGTTGTATTTCTTCCTCTGAGAAGTGTCTATTAATGTCACTTGCCCATTTCTTGACTGGGTCTTTTACTTTAGGGGGTCTAATATTTTTTAGTTCTTTATATAGTCTAGATATTAGTCCTCTGTCTCAAGAATAGCTGGTAAAAATTTTTTACCAATTGCCGGGTGTGGTGGTGCATGCCTGTAATCCCAGCACTCAGGAGGCTGAGGCAGGAGGAGTGCCACAAGTTTGAGGCCAGCCCAGGGTACATGGTGAGTTCAGGGCAAGCCTGAACTACAAAGGGGATCCTACTTCAAAAAAACAAAAAAATAAAAAATTTTTGCCATTGTGCAAATTGTCTCTTCTCTTTATTATTTTGCTGTGCAAAAGCTTTTTAATTTCATGTAATTCCATTTGTTGATTCTTGCTCTTATTTCTTGTGCAATTGCATTTCTCTTTAGGAAATCCTCCCTTACATCTATGAGTACAAGAATTTTATTTATTTTATCTTCCAGTCAGTTCTATGTTTTGTTTTAATGTTTAGTTCTTTGATTCATTTTGATTTTAGTTTGTGACAGGGTGAGAGATATGGGTCGTTTCAATCTTCTGCCAACACATACCAAGTTTTTTCTAGCACCACTTGTTGAATAGGTTATCTTTCCTCAAATGTATACTGTTGGACCCTTGGTCAAGGATCACAGAGCTTAATGTGTCTGAAGATGTTTCTGTATCCTCTATCCTGTTCTGCTGATCCCCAGTCTGTTTTTGTTCCATTACCACACCATTATTATTGCTGTTGCTTTGCAGTGTAGCTTGAAGTCAGATAATGTGATGCCTCCCGATTTGTTCTTGTTCCCCAAGATTGCTTTTGCTATTCTGGGTCTCTTTTGGCTCCATATAAATTTTAGGATTGTTTTTTCTAGGTCTTTGAAGTATTTTGTTGATATTTTTATTGGGGCCGCATTTAATCTGTATCAAAGTTTTGGAAGTCTGGCCATTTTGACAATATTGATTCTGTTTATACAGGAGTAGGAGACATCTTTCCATTTTCTAGTGTCCTCTTCAATCTCCTTTTTCAGAGTATTGTGGGTTTTTTGTAGTAGTCTTTCACTACCTTGGTTCAGTTGAGAGCAAAGTATTTCATTATTTTTGATACTATAATGAATAGCATTGTTTTCATAATTTCCTTCTCATTTAATTCATTATAGGTGTTCACAAATGCTATTGCTTTTTGCACTGTGCTTTTATATCCTGGTACATTGCTGAAGTCAGTTATTAATTCTAAGGTTTTTTGGTGGAATTCTCCAGTTTTTCTATGTAGAGTATCATGTCTTCTGCAATTAATGATAATCTGAGTTCTTTCCTATACATACCCTTTTTATTTCTTTTTCTTTTCTGATTACTGTGGCTAATCTTTTGAGTACTACATTGAAAAGAAGTAGTGAGAGTGGGCATCCTTGTCTTGTTCCTGGTTATGTAGGGAAGCTTTTTGTTTTTCCCCCACTTGATATTATTTTGGCTGTTGGTGTATCATAAATTGCCTTTATCAAATTCAGATGTGTTCCTCCTGTTCCTAGTTTTTCAGAGTTCTTATCATGAAGGGCTGTTGGATTTTGTCAAAAGTCTTTTTGTATCTACTGATATGATCATGGGGTTTTTTATCTTGCTTCTGTTTATGGTATGTATTACATTTATTGATCTGCATATGCTGAACCATCCTTGCATCTCTGGAATGCAACCTACTTGGTCATTGTCCTAGTTACTTTTCTCATTGCTGAGACAAAATGCCTGACCTTAAAGTTAAAAGAGGAAATGTTTATGTAGCTCACAGTTTGTAGATGTCTCAGTCCACAATTGTCTGGCTCCAAGGCAGAGTGGCTTGACACACAGGCATCACAGAGGAGATTCATGGTGGATAGAAGGTAACAAAGCAAGCAAGTGACAAGACAAGCCTCTTTCTGTCCCTTATATTACATCCAGACTACCAGGATTAGGGCAGTGCCAAACCAATCAATGGACTGATTTAGTAACCAATTACACACCCTTAATCTCAGCATCACACATTCTAGATTTGGCCACCTCTGAAAAAGCTCCATCTATGACCACGAGGCTTTGGGGGAACATCTAGATCCAAACCACAATATTCTGCTCCAGCTCCCCAAAAACTCATTTACTCTCCTTTATGCAAAAGGCATTTAGTTCATCTCTAAGATTGTCAGAGTCCTAACAGTTTCAGCACTGTCAAAAAGTCCGCATCTCAAGTCTCCTCTGAGATTTAAGGCAAACTCTTAGCTGTGAGCCCCTGTACAAATAAAAAGAAAGTTAAACGTTTCCAACATACAATGGCACAAGACAGACATTACCATTCCAAAAGGTACAAATAGGGGGATACAAAGGAATGGGACCAAAGCAAGCTCAAAATCCAGCATAGCAAACATTTAAATCCTGCAGTTCCATGTCTAACATCCCCAGCAATCTATGCCAAGGTGTGAACTCCATAGGGCTTGGGTGCCGCCACTTCTATGGCACTGCCAGTGGTTGTAGCTTCCATAGCTCCTCTTGCAAGCTGGCTCTGCTCCCTCCTTGCAGTTTTCCTCAGATGACCCACATTCCTGGATTCTCCAAACTTCTGGGATCTCCACTGCACCTTCACCTTCACACACACAGCATCACACCCTGCCCTCTCAGGGACACACTTCCTGGCCTCCCATGCCTTCTTCTGAAATCTGGGTGGAAAGCTTTCTGATCCCATAACTCTTGCATTTTGCATGTATCTAAAACCAGTATCACATAAATGGTGCCAAGTCTGCTACCAACTGGAGCAGTAGCCAGGCTTCAGTATTTCTTGGCTGTAGGGATCAAGTGCCTATGAACCAAATCCCCAGGAACAACTCCCCTAGTTCCTCACCATTCTGGAACATGGTGCTCTGAGGCTCTCTTCTTTCACCTTTGCAACTCTGAGGCTGCAAAAGCTGGAGTCCTATTGGTCCTTGTGATGTCTTCAGGCCATCTTTTCTGTTGTCTTCTTCTGAAATGCTTGCCTTTTTCTTGCTTGTTTTTTGGCAACCAATTTCTCCTCTCTTCCATCTTTGGAAGCCACAACTTTACTGGAGCTTCCTTTCTGACCAAACACAACATTTTCAATCATTCTGCTGGGCTCTTTGCTCTTGATTTTCAACATAAATCTGGCTAAAAGACCCCAAAATAGTCATCCTACTGCCTCAACATTATTAAACTCCCTTTGAATTTCTTCTGTAAGATTAATTGGTCTGCCAATTTAATCTCAGTCTCTGAACAAGAGCAAAATGCATACAAACTTTCTACCAAGCCAAAACACACATGATCTGGAGTCCTACAGCCAATGTGGTCCTTCTTCCCAGCAAAAACCTCCCAAGCCTGGTCTTTATTGACATGGTTTCTGTCAGCATTCTAGTCTACTGAGCTCTGACCAGAATCTCCCAAGTACAGTGTAAGGCTTTCCAGCTCTATTTTTTCAACAACATCTCAAAACCTTTCCAAACTCTTCCCACAAGCCATTCCCAATGGCTCCTGAACCACATGGTTAGTTATAGTCACAGCAATGACCCCACTTCTCTGGTACCAAATTCTGTCTTGTTACTTTTCTTATTGCTGAGACAAAATACCTGACACCTAAAGTTAAAGGAAGAAAAGTTTATTTAGCTCACAGATTGTAGAGATTTCAGTCCATAATTGGCTGGATCCAAGGTAGGGTGGTATAGCGCACGGCATCACAGAGGAGAAACAGTTCATGGTGGGCAGAAGTGAGCAAAGCAAGCAAGTGAAAAGACAAACCTCTTTCTGTCTCTTATATTGTATCCAGGCTACCAGGATTAGAGTGGTGCCAAACCACTTAGTGGACTAATTTAATAATCACCCACCATTAATCCCAGCACCACAAACTCTGGATTCCCTCACTTTTGACTGCATGAGGCTTCTGGGGGATATCTAGACCCAAACCATCACAGTCAAAATGTATGGTCTATTTGATGATAAGCTACATTCTATTCACTAATGTCTTGTTAAGAATTTTTACATCTATGTTTATGAAGGAGACTGGCCTGTAGCTTTCTTTTTCAGTGGGGTCTTTATCCAGTTTTGGAATCAGAGCAATGCTGGCTTCCATAAATGAATTTGAAAGGTTCTATCCTTTTTAATTTCTTTGAAAAGCTTGAGGAGTATAAGTGATATCACCTCCTTAAAAGTTTTGTAGAATTCAGCAGTAAGTCCATCAGGTCCTGAGCTTTTTTTAGTTGACAGATACTTTTCTACTGTCTCAATTTCATTGTTTGTTATTACGTTCTCAGTATTTTTGTGTCTTAAGTTAGCTTTGGTAATTTGAATGAGTCTAGGAACTTGTCTATTTCTTCAATTTTTTTTAATTTAGTGGAATACAATTTTTCCTATTAGTTCCTATCTTCTGGATTTCAACAGTATCTGTTGTGACTTCACCTTTTTCATTTATAACTGCATCAATGTGAGTCTTTTCTCTCTTTCTCTCGGTAAGATTAGCTAAGGATTTATCTATTTTATTTTTTGTTAAGAACCAGCTCTCCTATTTGTTGATTCTTTCTAATTTTTAGTTACAATTTCATTTTTAATCTTTATGATTCCCCCTCTTAATTTTGGTTTGAGCCCAGATTGTTGATGTTTCTCATGTATCTTAAGGTTCTTCATAAGGTTATTTATTTAAGCTTAATGTAACCATTGACTGCAATGAACTTCTTTCTTAGGACTGTTTTATTGCGTCCCAGAGGTTCCAGGGAGTTGTACAGGCATTGTCATTACCTTTCAGAAACTTTTTAATTTCTTCCTTGATTTCTTCTGTGGTCCACTGGTTGATTAGGAGTGTGTTATTAGTTTTCCAGGTGCTTCTACATTTTCCACTGTTTCTTCACTCATTGATTTCTAATTTCATTGCACAGTCATCTGATATGGGGTGATTTTAATTTTTTATCTTTATTTAAGCAGGCATTGTGGACTAGTATGTGATCTATTTTGGAAAAAGTTTCATGTGCTGCTGAAAATAATGTATACTGTGTTGCAGAGGAGTGGAATACTTTG
>NW_004624792.1:5498051-5511526 GCF_000247695.1 Heterocephalus glaber | reverse complement strand
ACCAAGATACATTATGTAAAGGTACAATTCCCAATGAGAAATGTAATTGTGTTGTATACCTACAATGTACCAATAAAAGAAATTAATTTTTTAAAAAAAGTGCCTTCTTGCCTATAGGCTAAACTAGTGACTGGCATGCAAAGAATGTCATGTAATGGAGATGATGGTATGTGGCTTTCAAGGTGACAGTGTGACTTCCTTCTCATCCTCTTCAATCATTCACATAATATTAACATTATAATAATATAATTCCTTCCAGCAAACCATTTAATTCATTCCTAGGAATATCCTACTGAGCTATTTCGTTAGGGTGTATTAACTTAATGCAAAAGTCTACTGTGATTTGAATAACAGAAATCATACTATAATACCTTGTCTAGTTTTCCTAAAACTTCACTTCTACATATATTATATTTTCTTGAAAATGTAACTAACAATATGCTGTGAAAAATGTTCACTTCATCTGGAATTTCACACTTTTAATCATTGATTGCTATTTGCATATTTCAGTATATAATTAACGTATTGTTCACTGCACTCTTGTAAATTCTTTATAGAGCTGACATTTTCCAAACAAGCAGCTATGAAAAAAATCAATTTTTCTTACATTATTCTTACTCCTTAGAAACAAAGATGTAAACAAGTTGACCTTTATACTTTAAATAAATTCATTGTCCCAATAGTCTTTCTAAGATCTCTGATGTGAATTTCACTTTTCTGTAACATTCTTTATATGTTTTTTCAAGCTCTAGTATATCACACATTGCCTAATTTAGCCAAAGCTACAATCTGTTCAACAACAATAAAAATAACAATAGCCTAGGTTTTCTGAGCCTGCCTGAGTGCCAGGCAATATTATGTGATTTTATGTCTCCGTTCATTTAATCTTTACAGTAATCCTGTGACATAGATACTGATAATAACATTCCAATTTCGAACCCTGAGAGATTATTTTAAGAAGTAGGGCAGGGGGACTTCAGGGAGCTCTTTCTCCTGTAGAACCCAGATTCCAGTCTAGACTGGACACTGCACCTAAGTACTCCAATACACACAGCAGCCTTACCTGCCATTTGGATTTCAATGTTGTGAACTGTATTCTCTCAATGTTACAGCCCTAACCTCTAATTTGACTGTGTTGGAGATAGGGCCTGTAAGAGGCAATAAAGTTAAATGAGGTCATACGAGTAAGGCCCTAATCCAATGAGAATGGTGTTCTTATAAGGAGAAGATAGGGCACTCTCCCTCTTCACCATCTGAGGACACAGAGAAGGTGGCTATCCACAATGCGAAAGAAGAGGCTTCACAGAGACTAGTCCTGAAGGTACCTTAGTCTTGGACTTCTAGTCTACATGACTATGAGAAAATGAATTTCTGAGGCTTACACCACCAACCCCATGGTATTTTGTTATGGCAGGCAAGTTAATGAATACAGTGTTTCCTTTCTCACTGCATCCTGCAGACACTCTAGAATAAACCTTGAGTAGTTAACCACATTCCATTAAGGCAGTTACTACCTAACATAAAGCTGACCATAATTAATGATTTTTCATTAATGTAATGTTCTTTCAGGTAATGTTCTTTCAGGCCTTCTCCAATGCATTAAAACTCACTCCTCTTTCACTTAATGTGAGGTTTAACATTATGATTACTTACCACACATTAGTGCTGCCCATTATGTCATCTATATAATTAAAATTAAAAAGTTTTCAAGCACAGCCTTCCTTCTTAGCTATAGAAAACAATTAAATGTGATATCAAGCCTTACAGCACTGGACTATTTTAGTATATGTGCTGCTGAAGCAAGTACTACAGCCCTGGACTGTTAATGCCCTTAATGCTTACTTAATTTTGAAATTAATTGGTCATGCATAAAAGAGACCATGTCAATATTAAAATCCCTGTTTTCAAGAGTTCTGTTTGTATTGTTTCCTCCTATCAAATTCTAGCTTCAGAAAGCTCTGTCTTCCTCAGTAGGTGTGGGCCAGCATCCTATGAGTTAATCCATTATAAAGCCTCAGATTTCAAAAACTATCTACCTCATCTTGCCTTCTGTCAAGGTTTTTCTTTTTGCCAAGACAGCATAGTCTGCACAGCAAATGATTTTGTCCATAATTTTTGGAGTCAGATGACCTAAGTATCGGTCACATTACCATTTAATATAACAAGCAGAGAATGGTCAACCTGCTTGACATGCCTCAGCTTCATTTGTTTAAAATGATAATAACTACTCATTTATTATCAGGAGAAAATGAGATGAAAAGCACTTAGCCACAGGTATGGAACATGATACACACTAAATCATAATTGCAAGTTTCTGGTTAAGTAGATGAATCTGTTCTGTTCTGTGTAAATGAGTGCCACTGGATACAATTTTATGACTATATGTGATGTATTTTAAGAGGGAATCTCTGGCTGAATGACTTAAACTAAATAAATGAGGAAGGCTGAGAATTTTAGGAGTTGGGTAAGCCTGAAAATATGATGTTTGGAAACAAGTAGACTTTTTTCTGTTCAAATTGTATCAGAAAACAAAGATTTAATTGACCTAAACAAGAATAGTAAGAACCACTAGAGAATAAGAAATTGATTTGGAGGGAGAAATGTGATAAGTTCTATTTAGGACACAATGAAACATTTTGTTTTTTAATTTCCATGAAACTTCCAAATGAAGAATGGCTAAAAGAAAAGTGAGCAAGTGGTTCTAGAGCTGGAGTCAAGAAATTCCTTTCCCAATTTTGCTAAACTCAAGCACAATTTACAATCCATACACAATTTAGCACTGTCTTTAGAGACAATTGTAATATTCATAATATAAAATCATACTTTTGTATTAATCTTATCCTCCTAAGCAGACATTACACACATTATCACAGGAACTCTTCCTAGTCTGTATAACAAGCAATAAAGGAAATCTTGCTCATGTAGGAGTGATCAAGTTTCCACTGGGAATGTTAGGTCTCAAATTAGCAATGGTGAGCTCTGGGAAGCATCCTCTATGATCCCTGCCCCATTTGTGAATAATGATCAGCCTCCTCTTATGCCAAGGTCAACTCCTTTGATAGGTCATTTGAGGTACAAGTGTCAATGCTTTCTTCACCCTGGTCTCTGGACCTTGATCCCAGAGGGTGTCTACCATTGGCCATACAGTTTACTCTAGTTGAGGCTCACTTGACCTTTCGTAGGATATAGTCCTAACATTCAAGGAATTTCCTGAACTGATAGGTACATATTTGGGTCCTCCAGAACCCTGAAAATTGACATAATCATGCTTTCTTCCTCTTAAATTTGAATTTCCCCTAAAGTAAAAATAGCCCCTGAATTAATTTAGAATCACCCTTATGAATATTAAGTTAGAAGTGCCAGCAGAAGACACAACAGAGTTTCTCTGATGCTATCTTAAAATTATTTTGCCTCTAAGAACTGCTTGGAGAGGTGATGAGACCTCAACAAAGAATCTTTTGCAACATGGGGGAGGGGATTATTCTAGGAGGCCAGGTTGTGTGAAAGAAACAGAGGTAATAGATCCCTAGTGGTGTGTGGTCTCAGAGAAACTCACAAAAGGTCCTCCCAAGAGAGTTAGTTTTCACTTCCATGAAAAAGCCAACTCCAATCAGGAAGAGTTTTTCAGGTCCTTGGACTCTCTTCTCTCCTCCACACAACCAAAAAGCAGTTGGAAATCTCCAGTGCCCACATAAGGAAGGTGTGTTGTTAAAGACAAATGAAACCAACCACTTCCTCTTTTCCACTGGAGGCTTTCTGCCTGCAGAAGCCTTGAGCTATATGTAGTTGGGAGAGAAGCTCTAAGTAGACACATTCATTACAGAACTCAGACTATTGGGGAACTACCCAGAAATATTTTTATTATCTAAAAATGATCAGCTAAGCAGCAGAGCCTTTGTAGAACATTTTCCAAGGGCAAATGAAGGACAAATCACACTGAGTTGATTTTCAATAGAAATAATGAGGAAAAAAAATTAAGTTTCCTTGTTACTTCAATCAGAAATCCTGTTCTTTCAATGTGCTGGTTAAAGTAAAAGCAAGCTCCATAGAAGTTAGAAAATTTAAGACCAAGACCTTAAGATCCAAAGCAAACATATTAGCATCAACCTTATAAAAGCTTATTATGTATGTCAGTTTTCAGTTTCATGACTTCTCTCTCTTCCACTCAACAACCATTATGTATATAATAGGTTTACTGCTAACAAAAAGGTCACAATTCATGACATGTTGCCAAAAAGTTAGTTCATATTTCAAAATCTTCCTCTCAGAAATATTTAAAAGCTTGGCTTTGTTTACATAAATATATTTACCATTGAAATTCATTTCATCTCTTCCAAATCTTCAAACTAAATATTAGAGTTATACCTAATTCAAAATTACACTCATGGGTAGGCTAATCTGGCCTAGCAGCTCTGCCCTCTTACTTCCAAACTGTATCTTTTCTCTAAACATTTTTTATTTTGTCCAAATAAATGCATAATAATCAGCAGATAGTTCCCTCTGTTTCTTCCCAAAACATAGTAGCCTTTGCTGACACACAGTAAGGCATGATTTTTGTCTTTTATTTCAAAGTTTTTAACATAGGTAATACTTCAATGACACTTAAGATCTTATCATAGGATTTAAGGACTACCAAGAGACATAAAAATTCTGATGTATTTATCTGGCAAATCTTTTAAGTTTTTGCCATAGTTAGAAACTTTAACTTCTGGGTAGAAAAATGTAACATTTCAATGTACAAAAAGGGACAATGATGACCTTAGTGATTCCTGACTGGAAAAAACATGCTATCAAAGCAAAGGCCAGACTTAAAAGAGTGAAGTATTTCCAGTTTGCATATTTATTCTGATTAGGAAAACTATCCAACATTTAAAAATAGGCAAATGCGGGCCGGGGTTTTAGCTCTGTGGTTTCACCGCCTGCTGCGCAAGCGCAAGGACCCAAGTTTAATCCCTGGTACCAAAAAAAAGTAAAGAAAAAGAAAAAAAGATGAATAAAATAAAAATTAAAATAGGCAAATGAAATGCAAGATGTCCTGTTGATATCACATTGGAGCCCTGTTTAATAGGTACGACCCAGGATTATTTGATCATATATGGAATTGTACTATTGTTTGATTCATTATCTCCTATATATGTTTATAATTTCTGTCCACTACCCATGTAAATGATTTATGTCCAACAGAAAAGATAACCTCAAACACTATGCTTATGTTGTCAACCAACTATATATACATATATATATATATATATAATATATAATCCAGCAAACTCTTTTTAAATTTTCTTAAGTCAAATGTCTATAGCCATCCAGCTCTTCAAATGTTCCTTATCATCTTTATCAATATTATTATCCTGGGCCAGAGATTTACCTCAGTGGTGCCACCACTTGCCTTGCAAGCACAAGGTTCCAAGTTCAATCCCCAGAACCAAAAAATATATATATATATGATACATGTTCATTCTGTGTCACTAGGAAAGCCATGTTTTTTTAATATCCTGAAAGTTACAGAATTGACAATTCTGTTTTGCTCTGAGTCAGATCCACTAAGTTAAAAATGTCCCTCACCAGGGTCACAGATTTAAAATATCTATTCACTCCAGGCTGGGGATTTAGCTCAGTGGTTTCACCACCTGCTGTGCAAGCCCACAGACCCAAGTTTGATACCCAGTACCAAAAAAAAGAAAAAAAGAAAAATATCTATTCATTCCTATGACAAATATTTACTGAGCACTTATTATGTGGCACTGAACCAAACAGAAGCCCTACTCCTTGTGCAATTTATAGTCTAGTAGGAGACAGAAAATAAACAAGTTTTAAAACACATAGCACGTGTGAATAAACTACAGAAACCATATCACTTATCTTTTGTTCCACATGGATCATAAAAACTAATATAATAAATTTAAAGTACAGCTCCATGAACTGAAAAACCTCATGACATACAAATGGAGCTTGGCAGAGAAGTTACAGGCACTGCAAATGCTATGAAAGCATTAAACTGTCCCAGATGGCTTTTATTGTCCATAAAAATCAAACAATTACAAGATTTGAAGGGAAAACTATCATTATCAGAGTTCTTTTAATTGAGAAAAATTAAATGCTGAGCATGTAGGTTAAAAACTAAATAAAACATTCAATTTATTTGTGAAATAAATAATAAATATTACCCTTATTAAAATAAAAACATTTTGGAGGGCCAGGGATTTAGGATTTAGCTCAGTGGCACCGCACCTGTCTCGCAAGTGCAAGGCCCTGAGTTCAAACCTCAGTACCCAAAAAACAGATAAAGACCATTTTCATTATTGAGATACTTGAACTTGTTTTCACAAATCAAATTTTTTAAATATCCATTAAACCTAGAAGCCACCACAGACACACATAAACTTTAATTATAAAACTTAATTTTAATAAACCAGAGGCCCTTGTTGAACTGTTCTTCTATGTAAAAAATGGAAAAGGAGAGGAAAAAGCCAAAAGCTATTAATATACCTACATCTAATCTTTCACAAATAAATCAGTGGGTGCCATGGTCCACAACCAGTGCTATGCGTGTAAAAAAACCAAGTTTAGATTAAATGTTCTTTCAAATCAGTGTGGAAAAATTACGTCACAATGCAAAGAGCCTACCCAGTATAAAAAGAAATAGTTAGAAGTCTGCCTCATATAGCAGCCCCAAATATATTTCAAACAAATATCAAAATCAGTCCAAAACAAATGGCCAATAAATACGTGAAAAAAATGTTCACCATCTTGAGCCATTAGGAAAATGGATATCAAAACAACTCTAAGATTCCATTTTATGGAATGGTCATCATAAAGCCTACAAAACTGGTAAGACTAAAGACTTGTGAAACATTGAATTGTACAAACACAATATTATACAAATTATATAATATAAAATTATGAAAGTAGATGCAGACACTTGATTATTAATTGAATGAGAAACACTGAATTTTTAATGGGTGGCAGTCATTGGGGTAAACCCAGCTAATAAGATGAAACAAATCATTTGCCTGAAGTGATTGACAGTGTAAGAGCAGGTTTGCCTAGGAATAATTACAATAAATAGATGATGCCTGTTAAAAGTATGTGACAGGCTTCAATACCAAATGACCAGGAAACAGTATGGCAAACCCAGAAAATTTTGGCTAACTTGTGGCCTACAGAACAGACTGAGAGAATAGGCATCACCAGGAAGTGGTGCTAAATCTCAAGACTCACAAAAGATCCACATCAGGACATAAGGTCTAAATACAATCCCAGGTGATATATATTCCTACGAAAGTTTGAGAATCAGTGTTATGTGTAAAAATAGCTTCTAATTAAAAAACAAATCTTCCCTTGATTTTGTGATTGAGACTTAGCCACCCATTGATTGGTGAATACCTAACATGGTGTGATGGTTAATCTTCATTGTCAACTTGACTAGATTGACAGATGAGTAGAAAATTTATAAAGCAAACTTCTGAGAGTGTCCATACTCATGTTTCTAGCAAGAATTGTTATGTGGATCAACAAAATGAGAGAAGAATTGCCCAAATAGGCTGAGTCTGAATGAAACAAAAAGCATAAGAAAAGGGATGCTTGCCCACGTGGAATGCAAGCTAGGTTCTTCTTGAGTGTTTTTAGCTGCTGCCATGGCCCAGTGATATCAGACTCCAGCTTCTTCATTGGTACATTCTAGGTATACAATATGCTGACACTCATCATTGGGAATTTGTACCTTTTCATGATATATCTTGGTTCTTATTTTTTTCCCAATTCCCCTGCCCTCCCTTCAACCCCTCCACTCCTCCCTATTTACAAAGACTTTGTTTCCAGTTTTTCCTTTTCTCACATTTTTTCCTTTCCCTTCTTTTCTTTCCCCTACCCCTCCTACTTCCCCTTCCCCTTCCCCTTCCCCTTTGGACCTTTACTTTCTATGTTACATTATCTATTATAAATTTTGATCCTCATTTACACTTTCAGTTTCTCACACCAGACAAATTATTAGGTGTTTACACATGTCTGTCCTATTTTTTTCACTTGAGAGTATGGTCTCAATGTACATCCATTTGGCTATAAATGTCTCTAGTTTCTCATTCTTTATGGTTGAGTAGTATGCCATTAAAAAAAAAAAAAAGCAACTTTTTTCAGGCACCAGTTGAAGGGAAACTGGGCTGTTTCCAAGTTTTAGCTATTACAAACTGTGCCACTATGAACATGGGTGCACATATATCACTGTGGTATGATTCTTTTAATTCTATTGGGAAGATACCCAATAGGGGAATACCTGCGTCAAATGGGACCTCTAATCCTAGTTTTTTGAGGTATCTCCATACTGATTTCCACAGTGGTTGCACCAGTCTACACTACCACAACAGTTGAGAAAGGTTCTTTTTGTCCCACTGCCCCACCAGCATTTGTTAGCAGCCATTCTCTTTTGGGTGAGGTGGAATCTCAGCATTGTTCTCATTTGCATCTCTCAAGTAACCAGTGATATCAAACATTTTTTCATATGTTTATTTGCTGTTTCTATTTCTTCATCTGAGAAATGTGTGTTCATTTCACATGCCCATTTTTGGATTGGGTCTTTAAATTTGGGAGGTCTGATTTTTGCAGGTTCTTTATATATTCTAGATAGTAGACATTTATCTGAGGAATAGCTGATAAAAATTTTTCCCACATTGTGGGTTGTCTCTTCATGCTGTTGGTGGGTTTTCCTGCTATGCAGAAACTTTTTAATAAGATGGGACTCCAGTTGTTGATTCTTTGTGCTAGGTCACAGGCAACTGAGGTTTTGTTCATGAAGTCTTTTCCTACACCAATGTATTCAAGAGTTCTACCTAACCTCTGTTCCAGCCGGTTTAGTATTTCTGTTTTAATATTTAGATCTTTAATCTATTTCAATTTTATTTTAGGGCATGGTGAAAGATATAGATCTAGTTTTAATCTTTGGCAAATTGAAACCCAATTTTTCCAGCACCACTTATTAAAGAGCCTATCTTTCCTCCAGTGAGGGTGTTTGGCTCCTTTGCCAAAGATGAGATGGCTGAGTGTGTCTAGAGTTGTCTCTGCATCTTCAAATATGTTCCACTGTTCCTCAGGTCTGTTTGACAGTACCATGCTGTTTTTTTCACAGTAGCTTTGTAGTATAGTTTCACATTGGGGATTGTGATACCCCCTACTTTGTCTTTGTTGCCTAGAATTGCTTTTGCTATTCTAGGTCTCTTCTTCCAAATGAATTTTTGGATTGCTTTCTCAAGTTCTGTGAAATTTGTTCTTGGAATTTCAATTGGGATTGCATTGAATCTATATACCAGTTTTGGAAGTATGGTCATTTTCACTATGTTGGTTCTTCCTACCTGGGAGCTAGAGATGTCTTTCCATTTTTTTATATCCTCTTTAATCTCTTTTTTCAGAGTGTTGTAGTTTTCAAAGTAGAGGTCTTTTATTTATTTTGTTAGATTGATTCCTAGGTATTTCTTTTTTTTTTTTTTGGATGCTATTGTAAAAGGAGTTGCTTCTCAAGTTCTTCTCTCAGTGCAGACTCCAGCTTCTTCAGCCTTTGAACAGAGAAGAGTTTCTAGGCCTTCAGCCTCTTACTGGGGCTCCATTGTTGCTCCTCTATGTTCTAGGCTTTCAGATTCTTACACTTGGAAGCTACTGCTTTCCCCGACTCACCAGCTTGCAGACAGCCATTGTAAAGCTATCCAGCCTCTCATCTCATAAGCCAATCTAATAAATCTTTCTATAATTATATACACATTCTGTTGGTTCTGTTCCTCTTGAAAACCTTGACTAATATACATGGCAAGTGTGGATATAACACACTACCATGAACAAGCACCTTTTGAAATACCTGTAGTCCTCATTTTAGCCAATAAATGTTTAAATTTATTCACCAATAGAACAATGTCCTTATCCATCTTGGGCAGTTTTCCCTTAACAATTAACATAAGGTAAAAATTATTCCACTTTGATTTTAAGAAAGTTATTTAAACATTATGTGTCTTGGTGTTGGTTGACCTGCTTTTTAAAGCATGTATACAAGTTCTACTCCTGCCCCTGAAAGATATGAATTTAACAAACTGTAAGCATTGAAATGTTGAGGAGAAAAAAAGCCCCAGCAGGAATTATATAATTAAAGATGCTTGTTTTTGCAAGTCCCCTGTGCCAAGAGCTCTTTAAGTCAAAGCTTCATTCTCCTGGTTCTAGACTAATTAGCTACATGATAATAACAAACTATCTAATCTTTTTTAAACTACCCATTAATTGAACTAAGGGTAAAATTATCAAAAGACATCAATATGCTTCTGCTCTAGGAAATCCGTTAACATTGCTGCAACCTACATATCTAATTAGTATTAATAAATAACCATGAAATGTTTTTACACTTCAAATGAAATATTAGAACATTTAAGATAGAATTACATGTATACTGATAACTTTGTGAAAACAAAACACATGCTTACTTCTTTACTTAGTTAAGACACTGCCAAACATTACAATAAATTTCAAACAGCGTTGATATACTCAACACCCATTAAAAAGTGAGTAACAAGTGGTTTAATCAGCCAATAAAAATGAAATGAGTTAATTTAACTGTGGGGCTTGAACACAAGAAAGAACAGAACCCTGTGCTCTGGATTCTTTGAGGTGTTCAAATTTTATACCATGTTTCAAGAAGTGTGTTGGTAATCCTGATAACACCTAGAAGGAATAAGGATAAAAAAATTTTGTTATATGAGAAACCACTTATATAACCTGGGAATATTTAGTCTGGAAAAGAATGAATTATTTATATATATATATATATATATATATATATATATATATATATATATATGGGGGGGTGTGCTGAGAAAATTGATTTCTTAAATACTTAAAGGGCCATCCTTTGGAAAATTTGAGCCAAATATAGTTCTGTTAAATGCAAGAGATCAGATTAAAATCAATGGGCAAAAATTTTAGGGACAGAAATTTTAGTTAAATATAAAAAATTACTTAATCACTAAAAAATGTATAAACATATGTTACGAAATAAAAATAGATTATTGTAATTTTTGTGAGGCCCTCTAGTTACTATAGTGACCTTGAAGGCCCTTGAAACATTCAAGGAAGGAATCAATCCCTTTCTGCTTAAGGAGCATTATATCAAAAGTGTGAATGTACTTTAAAAGATACTTGGTGAAGACTGCCATTGGTACATCAAATATTCTCTTTCAGCTCTGATTCTTTAATCTCTAATCAAGAATACACTGAGAACAAGGGCTATAGAGTGCAAAAAAACAGAACGTGTGATTGTGGCCCAAAGAAATCTATTGTAGCATACAAAACAGATGAAAGAAAACTATTTAACTGCAGCAGGTCCAAGAAAGTGCAGAATTACAAATACTACTTTTCAAAGATATTTTTCCCAAAATCTGAAATCCCCATGCAAAAACAGACTAATACATCTTTATAAACTTAAAAATGTTATTTGCTGATAAATGAAGCCAACTCAGACATCATAGAGGAAAATCAGATGCTAACAAAAGACTGGGAATGTATTTTAAGTTGGTTTCCTCTTTTATAAACAAGGCAAATTTTACCTTCGAAATTCTAAATGTTGAAATTAATTGATAGTGACTACCAGTAACTTTATGAACTGTATGTTAGTTACAATTTAATGAACATGTGATAAGCTTCTGCCACACATTCACACATATTACCTTTAACTCATCAAGAAATTTGTATAGTAATTTTTAGTTTTCACTTTCTAGATGAAGAACCAAAGGTTCAGGAAAGCTATATAACTTGATAGTAGTAGCCACACATCACTAATAAACTGGTTTTGTTATTTATGTAAAATTTTATACATATGTATGTTAATGATTGATATCAATATGATAAAGGCTTAAAATTTTAATTCTAGTACCAAATGGCTAATGTGGCAATAGAAATAAAACCAGTAATCCTTTTCATCTAATATTTCTCTTTTTGAAATGTTAAAATCTATTCTACTGAACCAAGGCATAAACATTAAAGTCCATTTTTATGTTAGCTTGCCCAATAACAGCAATTTAAATCCTTCTGACACAATTATCTATACATTTGAATATGTATATTTATGTGTTTGTACCACATGACAGAAAAAAAGCAATTTCAAATACACTTACTATGTAAAGAAGATAGGGAAATTAAAATTGATGTTTTATAAAATAAAATTATGCTGTTTTATTTACTCTGTAGGATGAAAATCAAGATCTGTAAAGTATATTTTCATCTTATTTTAGGAACACATAAAATTTAATTAGTGGTATTTCACTAGGATTTTTTCTTGTTTTGTTCTCTGTCTGTAGCATCCTCATAAATTTCCACAATGATAACTGGCTTGAAATTTTAAACATGTATCTTCCTTTATAGAATTTTAGATATTAGAGAGCTTGAAAATTTAATCCATGTATGTTTTTTAAATGAGGAAAATGAAATTCATGAAGTTTGTGGCTTGAATAACAAAGTTTTCTTTCCCAAAAAATCCACAGATCATTGTCTGGTCTAAGATTTAACATTCCTGTTTTTTTGTGTGTTTTTTTGTTGTTGTTTTTTTTTGATGATACATAAGGTCTTATATTCATTAGATACTAAAGTTTTTGAGGTTTTTGCTTTGTTTTTGCAGTGCTAGCAACTGAGCTCAGGGCCTTTGTACTAAACTACATCCTTGGCCTCTTTATTTTTTTATTTTGAGGGTTTTGTTAAGTCACTAAGTCTTAGCTCAAATTTGCAATCCTTCTGCTTCAGCCTCCTGGAGTGCAGCAATAAAAGGCATGTAGGCAGAGGAGGCTTCTGGGCCACCATACCACAGCTCCCAGCACAGAGGAGGAGGCTTCCAGGCTGCCATAGCACCACTCCCAGCTCAGGGGAGGTGAGCCACATGGGCGCCAGCAGCACAAACCCCTCCACCCCACATCGAAATGAGAAGACATGTAAATAAGTCTCAAAACCAGACTTCAAGATCACCTACAGCAACCCCAAAGGGAAAAAGGATGGGACACTCTGATACTCAACCACCTGAACTCCCTGAACTGGCAACAAAGGAGGATCTGGGAAAAATGAAATCAGAAATAATTTCTCAGATAACAGCAGAGATTGTGCCAACCATAGTGCAAGACATGATTAATAAATCTAGAGAGCAGCTGAGGAACATGATGGAATCCCAATATAGGAAACAAATGGAATCGATAAAACAGATGCAAACAGAGATCCAGGAGAGTAAAAACTCCACTGAAAGTCTACACGCCAGAATGAGCAAATGTGAGGACAGAATTTCACATATAGAAGATAAGATTGCAATTAGTGACCAGGAAAAGAAAAATTGCTTCAAAATTGTAAGGGACCATGAGAAGTCAATCCAGCAGCTGCTAGATGATGCAAAGAAGAATAACATAAGACTAATTAGAGTCAACGAAGAAACAGGAGAGAGTGCAGATGACATAAAAAGACTGTTCACA
>NW_004624792.1:5467835-5491946 GCF_000247695.1 Heterocephalus glaber | reverse complement strand
AGGAAAGAAGGGAATGGAATTAATATGAGAAAATGAAAAAATGGAAACAAAGTCTTTGTAAATAGGGAGGGGTGGAGGAGTTGAACAGAGGGCAGGGGAAGGGGGAAAAAATAAGAGCCAAGAGAGATTATGTAAAGGTGCAAATTTCCAATGATGAATGTCATTATATAGTATACCTAAAATGTACCAATAACATAAAATTTTTTTAAAGATTTAATATAGAAGCTGGACTCAGAAAATTCAAGAGGTTTCTGAGAGAATCAGCATCTTTGTGGTTCAAGCAAAGCCTACAATTTTGCACTCAATCAAGTACCTGGGGAGGAGGGGGGAAGCCCTGTATACCTCAAGTGTCTTCTAAGTGTGTTGATGAAGCCCCACTTAAAACCAGAATTCCTGTGAATAAATAGGCAACCTGACATGTAGTAAGTCAGACATGAATACAGCCCAGGTTGCCAACAGAGATCTGCCTAAACTAATTTGCAGTCACATCGGACTGTATGCCCCTTTTTCAGCTAATTGGGGCATTAGTTCATAGCACCTCTAAGAGCCTAACTGCCTTTTTAACAGCATTTTTAGGAGTGCTAACAAAAAGCTGAAGGTTTAGAGAATCAATGTGCTTCTCTTACTTCTCATTGTATCAGATTTTCCTTCCTGAATTCTAATTTTAAGCTATGAATGAAGAAAATGCCTACTTTCAGAGCACTGTTTATAAAAAAGGTATGTTTTTGTATATTTTAAGCCTTCTTTAAATAAATTACTTTCACCTTTCTATTGAATTGGCATAAAGAAGGAAATCATATTTTAAATAATTACATAGAAAGGTTTGCTATAAATGGTACATGAGATAAAATACTAGCTATAATTAAGTACAAAAATGGGCAGAAAATCATGAAAAGGTCAATTTACTTACACACACAAAAAAAATACTTATCCTGATATCAACATGGCTGAATAGAAGAGGAGTCACATTGGAGAGACTAAGAGAAAATCAACTAAAATCACAGGTAACTGGAAGATGGGGAAGGACATGCATGCTGATGCAAAAAAAAAAAAATCAATTTGAAAGAAGAGATTTGTATATCAAACAAAACAAAGGCTTTAGTTTAAAAGAAGTGAACCAGTCTGACAGGGCTGCCCATAGGGCCTCAACCTGTGCCCAACACAACAATTGCCATTCTGAGACGTTTCCACATAGCTGACAGGATCCACCTAGCACAGCAGAGAGGCTTCGGGTATATGGCCTCTCACCTCATTGTCCCCCTCCAAACAGGACATTGCAGCTTGGCAGCATTTTTCGCCAGCACTCACCAGGGGCAGGGTACTAGGGAGCTGCTCCCTTCCTGGACCACCCCATTCCTTCTCAGACTGAGCAGATAAACAAACAACTCTTGAACCCCCAAGCACGCCTGAGTCACCGCAGGGAGCCCACAGTTTGTCCCAGGCAAACTGGGACGTTCATCTAGCACGCAAAGATAACACTGGTCCAGTTTGAGCTGTGCTGGCGCCCCTGGGCTCTCACTGCCCTGCTCTGGTCCTGGACCCGCTGGAGTCTCTTGATACCTAACACGAGTTCCCAGGCTATCAGGTTTACACCCTCTGCATACCAGTCTCTCGATCCTGCTGTCAGCGGTGAGTGAGGGACTCACGTGTGGTCCCTGGGGACATAGCTGCACAGAGCAGAAGCTGGCAGAGATTCCATTTTAGGAAAGGCCTGAGTGTTCGAAGCCAGGACCCTGCTGGCAGTTGTAGAGCAGACTGGGTGGAGTCCTGCTGAGAGGCGGGTGCTGGGTGGTCCCAGACTGGGCTCCTGCTGCCAAGAACCAGCTTTGACCTGAGCCACATGGAACTGGAGGCTCACAGTGGCACCTTGTTCTCACTGTTGGCAGACCTCAGTATCCAGCACTGTTCTGGGTGCAATCTGCCACCTCAAGCTTCCAGTGTAAACAAAGACATGCCCTGCCTGGAGCTCTGCTCCCTGATGCAAGCCTGAGGAAAGGAGTCATGAGTCCAAAACAACTGAAAATTTTCTTCTACTGGTCTTTATTTCATTGTGCTATTTTTTTCATTTTTTATTTTTATTGTACTTTTTAAATTTCTTATTATTTTCTCTGTTATTTTACTCTTTGCCGTTTTCTCCCATTCTATGCATTTTTTCCTGCACTTTTATCCCATTATTTTACACTACATTCTGCGTGTATCTGTGTTTTGCCTACTGGTAGATTTCTCTCTTTTTTCTCTCCCAATATATTATAGATGGCAAAGGAATTCTCTTCTGTTCATGTATATCCCCTCCTATTTTTAGCCATATCTCTTTACCTGACCTTTTTCTCCTATTTTATTCATTCTTGATTTTACTTTTCTCTCCTCTCCACCTTTTCAATTGTTTCCCTTAAACTTTTTCTCTAATATTTATATCAGTCATAGAATCTTTCCCCATATCTATTCATTATGACCAATTTTGTACACAGTTCTCCCTGTTTTCACTTTCTGAATATATAACAGCATGCCCTTAAAATCAATAGGGCCCTTTGCCCCAGTCCTATTTCTTCCTTCCCATACCGCAGAGCAAAGGATAAAACAAAATGTGGTTTTTTCTATTTCTCTTCTCTTCCCCTCTCTGGTATTACCTGATCCCCCAACGCCCTGGGCTTTAGATAACTGATTCTATAAAATTATTGTTGAATGATGTTTTTCACCAGTAGGGGAGACACAGCCATCACATTTAGTGCAGATTAATGGTGAGTCAAGACTCGGATTGTTATAATCCCCATAATGTAGCAGTGTATTTCTTCTCTAGGCTAAAAGTAGACCCAAAACAAGGCCTTATGGTATGTTATTTCTCAACCAGGAGTGATAGATTCCACGCCAATGGATTAGCCTGTTACCACTGTAGTTAAACTGATTCCTTAGGAGTAATCCTGGCTCAGTGGACAATTGGATGCCAGTGAGTTTGTCTGCCAAACACACTACTATACTTAGGGAGAGGGACAGCAAGAATTCCTAACCCAAGAACTCAGACTCATCAGCCTCTGTAAGAATGCCTGCAACCAGGAAGAAGGAGGTCCTGAATCTGAGTTAACTTCAGTATTGCAGTGGAGGGATCAGAGGTATTACTGAGTGTGAGGACTGAGACTCTCTGGCAAAGAAAGCCACTTGGGAATCACATATACAATGTCTCACTGGAATATCTAACCTGTGTTACCATAGGACATCTTATTGGTTTAAGGTTTCTGTATGCTTCTTGAGTTATTTAGTAATGTGGGATTATAATATGTTCTTTTATGATTTCGGTGTTTATTAGGTTGTTATTCTTGTGTATTTGTTTGTCTACTGGTTTTGATTTAATAGGTGTCTAGATTCTTCCCCTTGCCTCAGCTCTTTATCCAGTTTCCTCTCCTCAAACCCCCAAAATAATACTATTAACATATTTCGTTATTCTTCTAAACATGTAAACTTCTCCTCCCAATTTTTTAAATTCACCATACTAAGCTGCCTCACAGTCACTCCTATCCTTACTAGTATAATCTCTTGATCTTCCCCATCCTAAACCTTTGGCTCATCTATATCTTACATACTGTACTGTCCTCCCTAAATGCAATTTTTGATAACCACATAGCTTTTCTTAACCACAAAGTGAACGCCCTTTCTCCCATATCGTCCTTGCCCTTACAAAATATCCTCTGAAAACTGTCAATACTAAACCTTCAACTGAGATAAAAGTACCTCAATTAAAACAGAATCCACATCAATCTTTTCTTTTCATCCACCACTATTCTCATTTTTCACATTAAACCTTCTGAAACATAAAAATGGTAAAACACTTGAAGACAAAATGTAGGAAGGGATTTTTTTTAAACAGAACATCAATCACACAAGAAATAGCAGCAAGAATCAACAAATGGGATTATACATCAGACTAAAAAGCTTCTGTACAGCCAAAGAATCAGTCAGAAGAGTGAAGAGACATCTTATAGAATGGGAAAAAAATTTTGCCAGCTACTCCTCAGATAGAGGACTAATTTCTAGAATATACAAAAAACTCAAAAATATTAAACCTAAAATGAAACACCCAGTCAAGAAAGGGGCAAGAGAAATGAAGAGACACTTGAAAGAGGAACAAATACAAATGATTAACAGATTTATAAAAAACTGTTCAGGGCTAGGGATTTAGCTCAGTGGCACCACACCTGCCTCGCAAGTGCAAGGTCCTGAGTTCGATCCCGGTACCAAAAATAAATAAAGAAAATTTAAAAATGTTCAACATCTCTGGCCATTAGAGAAATGCAAATTAAAACAACCCTAAGATTCCATCTTACTCCAGAAAGAATGGCAACCATTAGGAAATCAAATAAAAAATGCTGGTGTGGCTGTGATGAAAAGGGAACCCTCCTTCATTGTTGGTGGGAATGTAAACTGGTACAACCATTATAGAAACCAGTATGGAGATTTCTCAAAGAACTGAAATTAGAAATTCCATATGACCCAGCTGTCCCTCTGCTAGGTATCTTCCCCAGAGTACTTAAATCATAATACTACAGCGATACTTACATACCAATGTTTACAGCAGCACAATTCATAATAGCTAAATCCTGGAAGCTGCCTGTATACCCATCAGCAGATGATTGGATAAACAAAATGTGGTATCTATATATAATGGAATACTACTCTATAAAAAATGACAAGTTAGAAACATTTGTAGGAAAATAGATGCACTTGAGAAATATAATATTGAGTGAAATAAATCAGGCACACAGGCTTAAATACCATATGGTATCTCTCATCTGAGTGAGCCATAGTAAAAACAAAGAAAATTATACAGGATTGATAAAAGGGACAAGGGGACAGACCTTTAGCAATAGGGAAGCAATCCAAGGAAACTAGGACAAGGGGGGAGAAGAAAGGGAAGGGGAAATAACAGAGATATGTAATGTACACAAAGCTAATAACCCCAATTAATGTAAACACTATATGCTATAACATGACCTAAGCCACATAATATCAACAAGTATGAAAACGGGATGGGGAACTGCTGGGGGAAGGAGGAGCAGGGAAGGGGAAAGAGAAGAAAAGAAACAAGCTGTTACATGTACACATAACCACTCCTAAGATGATTGTAGACTGCAATTATTAGAAATCCTAATGCACATATTTAAGTAGATTATCAGTATTCTGGTATAGATATTCAGTATAAATTAGGTAAGAATCATAAATAAAAGGCCAGTGACTGAAGAAATAAGGAGACAAGAACAAGGAAAAGAGGCCAAATGAGATATGCAAAAGGACTAACTGGGAGAGAAGAATTTTTATACGAGGGAAAGATTCACCAGGATGATATTCATATTCTCTCTCTCTCTCTCTCTCTCTCTCTGTCTCTCTCTTTTCACCAACAATGTTCTTCATTTTCTTTTTCGTTCCAAGGCTTCGGACACTCTCTGCTACCTCAACTCAATGAGGGATTCCAGAAACCCAATATCAGAGAAATTCCTGCTTTAGCCAGGCATAGTACCTGTAATCCAAGGACTCAGGAGGCTGAGAAAGAAGGATCACAAGCTCAAGTCCAATCTGGGCAACATAACGAGATCCCAGCTAAAAATATTTTTCCTTCTCTTATACTTCTCCTCAACTGATTCAATGGGGAATTTTATACAAGTTCCTTAAAAGAGACAAAAATCTTATATATCTCATGAAACATTATAGGCACCAGGTAAACATGATTAAACACTACTTCTAAAAATCAGTTTTATGTATAAACAACTCAGAAAGATTAGACTCACCAAATTTGAAGACCCAATCCAAAACATGGACATGTGAAATGAATAGACATTTCACAGATAAAGAAGTACAAATGACAAGTACAAGAAAAAATGCTCAATATCACTGGCCATTCAAGAAATGCAAATTAAAACAACATTTAGATTCCATCTCACACCAGAAATAATGACTATCATCCAGAAATCAACCAATAGCAAATGCTGGCAAAGCTGTAGGGGAAAAGGAACCCTTCTCCATTGTTGGCTGGTGTATAGATTGATATAACTACTATGCAAAACAGAATGGAGATTCTTCAACAAACTAAAACTAGAGGTTCCACTTGACCTCTTCTAGATATCTTTCCAAAAGTGTTAGTCATCATACCACAGTGATATATGCATACCCACGTTCATGATAGCACAATTTATAAGAGCAAAATCTTGAAAACAGCCCATACACCAAACAGATGAATGGATAAAGAAAATGGGGTATTTATATACAATAGAGTACTATTCTGCCATAATGAAGTATAAATTTCAGACATTTTTAGATAAATGTATGCATCTTGAGGCCATAATCTTACATAAAATAAATCAGACATGCAAATAGATCTATGCCTCAGGAATTAAAGATCAATTCATTTGAAAAGTAATCTTAAATTAGACTATGATTTATAATCCTGATACATCAAATTATTGTAGTAAGGAATGCCTAACAGATTAATAGAACACGCTTCTGGATATGTCTGGGTGGGTCATGGAGGCACAGCCTTGGGTACTACACATGGTTCCTTGCCCATTCTCACAGTATTTCCCAGCTCTGCTTCCTAGCCAACATGAACTAAGCAATTTATCTCCACATACCCTCTCACCATGACCTTCCTGCCTTGCAGTCTAACAGTCATGTACGAAATCTTCTGGAATATGAGCTAAATTAAACATTTCCTCCTTCAAGTTGTGGATATTGGTATTGCAACAGAAAAGCTAATACAGAAAATTGGTACCAGAATTAGGATTGTTATTGTGACTATACCTGATTATGAGATTTAGAAGCTTTTGGGACTGGTACGCCAGAAGAGTTTGGAAAAGTTTAAAGATGCAGTCTAGAGAAGCCCTAGAATGTTACAAATAGAACTTGGATGATCCTGGTCAGAGCACAGAAGACTAGGATGCTGATAACAATGTGGGCATAAAAAAACAGGCTCAAGACTTTTCATCTGGGAACAAGGACTTCACTGGCATTTGGACTAGGGCATGTGTATTACTCTCTGGCAGAAAATTTGTCTTAATTTTGCCCATATTTTATGAATGTGCTGGTGGCTGAGATTAAGACACAGTGGACTAATTAATCTGGTAGAGGAAATTTCAAGATAGCCAATATTCAGGCTATAACATGAGTTCTGCTTTTAGCTAGATTTACAGCGAGAATCAGGGACAAAGAACACAACGGAAAAATTTGAAAAAACTTAAATTTTGGCCAAGAAGGGAGATGTGTGAAGTTGTGGCTAAAGGAGGTGTGGCAGCTAAAGAGATTAGCATCATTAAAAAGAAATCAAGTAATTTATATAGGGACAAAAGAAAGATGTTTTGAGGGATCTCGGGAATCAACAAGAACCTACCCACAGCAGGCTCAGGGGTGCCAATGTATCAGCCTTCATTAAAGAAGCATGACCCTGGACTCCTGCTCAACAAAGGGCTCCTATCGAATTGGTTTCCTGGTATTCATTTCACCACATTCAGCCACCCAGGTACTCACAGACCACTGCAGCCATAGTCCAAAGGAGTAACAGCAGACCTTGGGATGTCCATGTGATGCTGTTTTTATTGGCGTAAAGAATGCAAGAGTTGTGATCAGGGAAGTTTCCCTCCATATTTCAAAGAAAGGCCTGAGATGCCAGGCAAGAAGACCCTGCAAAGACAAGCATGAAGCTGCAGAGATGAGGCCAAAAGTGCAGTGGAGACCCCGGGAAGTCAAAGGTGCTAGGAATGTTGAACACCAGCCAAGGAAAGCTGCAGGCTATGAGTGGAGCCACCCCAAGAGAAATGTGTGGGCTGTAAGATCATGGGGTACAGCCATAAATGCCCTTTGAAACTGATATTTTATCACCATGTGTGCTGGATGCTAGACATGGAGCTATAGGATTTAATGTTTACACTGTTAGTTTTCAGTCTTGCCCTGATGTGATTCTTTTCTAGCCCCCCTATTCCTTCTCTTGGAATGAGAATGTTTATTCCTGTGCAATTGTACCTTCAGAATATGTAATTTATTTTTTATTTTTACAAAAGTTCACAGCTAAGAGTCTGCCCTGAGTTTAAGAAGAAACGTGGACTTCTGAAAAATGCTGGAACAACTGAGACTTTGGGGAAGGGATTATTGTGTTTCTGGTTGCACTCAGGATAGTTGTATTGTGCTAAGCATAGTTATAAACTTGTCATTTTATTTGGAGATTAAGTATGATTTAAGCAGATG
This sequence comes from Heterocephalus glaber, assembly GCF_000247695.1. The sequence goes on along the minus strand of NW_004624792.1, from coordinate 5,483,726 downwards.
TATTTGGGTGTGAAGTTGACAAGGAGAGGATTGGACCATTGATCTTGTTATGTCACCTTCAGTGGATTAAGAAACACCAAGCAGATTAATACTGCATACTCCTGCTTGTTTCCATGTGGGTCATAGAGGCATGGTCTTTGGTACTTTTGGTCTTCGGTACTTTAGTCTTTCCCCTGTTCCTATTTCCCTATTTTGCTTCAGTCATCATGAACTAAACAGCTTTGCTCCACCATGCCCTTCTGCCCTGGTCTTCTTGCCTTGGAGTCTGCTGACCATGTACTGAATCTGCTGAAATGTGAGCTAAATTTAAACTTTCTTTCTTTAAGCTGTGAGTGTTCCTCCAGCAATAGGAACACTGACTAATATGTGGACTTGGAAAATTAAAGATCAATATACGTTAAGGAATTAAAGATAAATTCTAAACTGATTTCAATAATAAATTTCTAAGGAATCAATAAATTCTAAAATTAAGCTTAAACTAGACTTTTCTCAATTAAGTGAAAAACAGCAAATAAAAAGTGTAACAGCTAAATATCTGTCCCTGAAATCATCTTGTTCCTCATCTAGGATATTAAATTTGGGTCCCAAGCCTGCCATTTATTGAAAATAAAGCCAGACTACAGATGCAAAAGGATACTTTGAAGACCAGTAGGTCTGCAATTTAGAATATTACTTTTTCCTGTAATACTGCTTTAATGTGCTTCTATTAATCAACTATGTAAAATTGATTTGCATTCCATAACAACACAGAAGTTGAGAAGATATCCAAAACAAGTCAAACAACAGAAAGAAGGAATCTTAGAACTCAAATTTTTCCATGGTTATCTACAGTACTCAAATTTTGGTAATCAATCATTAATGCAATTTCTTCATTTTTTTATTCAGTCAGTATATATTGAGCTGTAATATCTAGTAAGCCTTCAGCAATGAAAGAGACAGATTCTCTGACTGAGCCAACTCCTAATATGGTAAGGATTAAGGGGGGGGGTGTAAAGGGGGGGAGGAAAGGAAGGAGGGAGAGAGGAAGGGAGGGAGAAGAAAGACAGCATGAGTGCATGTTTCCAGAGGAATAACTAATGAAATTCTTGGAAGAATGTTTCTTGATTGATGAGTTCTGTATTACACACCATCCTTATTTCAGTTAACATTATGCTGCGTATAAGATTAAAAAGTTGAAAAACAAAAGGATGTACTTGAGGTTTGCTGAAACAATGCTAAGCAATTTTGCTTAAACCACAAAGATAAGCTAGTTCAGCTCAAAACAGCGAAACTTCAAATTTTAAGTAGGGAAAAATATAAAACTGAATTTCTAAAGAAAGGCAAATTAGTGACATTTATAATGTGTTCTTAATACAATATTACAATAACATTGTATTATAAATACAATTGCAAATATTACAAGTACAAAATTGTATTACAAATACATTTCACCAAAATACAGAATAAAAGTGTTTTTCTGTTTCTTTCTTTCCTCTTTTTTCTTGTTAATGTGTAAGAAGTAAATCAGGAATCTGCAAAGATCTCTCCCAATATCTGAAGACTGCCTGACAGGGATTTCAAACAATAAAGTGGCAACAATTAATACCATTCTTCACTTCTTTCCATGTTTTTGAAAGTACAAGATAATTCTAAATAGCATAAATTATGAAGTTCTATTTCAGAAACATCACAAAATACATTCAAGCAAAAGGCATGACTGCAGGGGGAGAAAGAAGATACCACATCATCTGTTGGTTTTGATAACCTAGAGGAAGGTGAAATGCAAATTAAGCAGTGTGAGTGTAGATACAGAAGATATACAATCGCAAAAGCCATGAAAAAGACAGAACTAGAAAGCTAAGAGGTTGATTGGAAATGAGAGTAAAAGGAAATAAGAGGAGATGAAAGCTCTTTCCAGAATTCAATCTGGGTGAGAATCAGAGAGATCTTGTTTAAATATTAAAAGTCAGAATGTATCACTTACATTCCTCAAAACCTTCCAGTTGCTCCTTTTTCACTCAAAGCCCTGACTGCATCCCCTAATCTGCTCCCTTCACTCTACACTAGCCACACTAGCATCCCTTCTACTCTTCAGATACACCAAGTGCTACAGTCAGGATTAGGGTTCAAGCATTGGTGGCTTGGTCTTCAGTGTGGTGGTATAGAGGTGAAGTGACCTTTAAAGCATGGAGCTAATGGGAAGTTGTTGGAAGCATTGCCATAGTAAGGGATTAAAATAGTTCTCCCTTGGTTAGCTGTCATGAGATTGAGTTTTTATAAAAGCCTGAGACTGACCGATGAATCACTCTCTGACTTCTTGTCTGGTTTCAATCAAACTGAATTCTGGAAAAGACGTTAAACTTTTGACTCTTGCTCCCACATGTACTTCCACCATGAGACTCCCTGCCATCTGATGTTGGCATCACATCTTCGAACATCCACAACTGTGAGCTAAGTAAATCTCAGGAACTTTATTTCAGCAGTAAAAAATGACTAATACAATATGCATTAAGTTTTACACTGGTTTACTCTCATTATTTGGTATGTTGTTCCCGATATCTACTTGAGTAACTCTCTTCAATTAACTTAAATGTTAACTCTTCAATAAATCCTACATTTACTACTCTTGATAAATGTCAACTTGTCAGCTACTCCAGCCCTTTCCCTGCTTTAGTTTTAATTGCTTTTATCGTCTTCTACCAAATAGAGGGTTCATTCTTATGTATTAGGCTCACCTATTGTCTTACTAAGGTTGAGCATAGAAGAGAGAAACTTTGGAAGACAAGATAGCTTTTTTTTTAGCTAGTTCAGCTTCTGGTGTCCATGGGCATCTAGACAGTAATTCTCAGTGAACAGTAAGATGCAGTAGTCTAGAACTCAATAGAGTTTTGTGGAGTGAGAAATTAGAAGTCATGAGCATATAGGCATAAGCCAGAAGATAAACCCAAAATATAAATAAAGAGCAAAATAAAGGATAGATAATAGAAAATAGGGAAATGGAAGTTTTGCAAATGGGAAGGGGACCGAGAGATGGAGGGAGGAGGAGGGAGAGGAAAAGGGGATGAAAAAAGAATTAAGACCTGTTACGTACATATACCAACTCCCCACAAGGAATCTAATCATTATATACTGCAAATATGTTCTAATAAAAACCTAAGATTAAAAAAGGACCCACAAAGGTCTATTTATTCCAGTAAGAGTCCTGAGTACAGGCCAAAGAAACTCTGGTTATCTTAAACAGAAAAGGGGCCTTTTTAACATCTTCCATGGGCTCAGAAACTTGACTAGTGGCTAGAAAATCAGAACTGGGAAAATGGCCAGGAACCAAGGAGCTGACAGAGGCCTAAGAAACAAGAAACATAGCAATGACCTATGAGCAATTCCAGTTCTGTCAGACAATGATGCAAAAACACAACACTGCTCAGATATTATTTCTTGCAATGTGAATTAACTATTATGATTCCTTCAGCTTATATCACTTAAAGACCTGGTACAAAGCACTAAGTTCACTAAGTCTATTTAGGTCACCTGTTCGTGCCTGGCCCTCATTGTTTGTGAACAGTAAGTGTCTTCTTCAATAATCATTTATACAAATGGGGATTTCCCCAAATAAGAAAGATTCCTGAAAAGTGAACAGCCATGTAAACCCTACATATGTCCACCCATGGTGTAGAATTGAGAAAATCGGAACTGTTGAGAGCCAAAGATGAAAAAAAGGAAAGAAGGGAATGGAATTAATATGAGAAAATGAAAAAATGGAAACAAAAATCTCTGTAAATAGGGAGGGATGGAGGGGTTGAAGGGAGGGCAGGGGAATAGGGAAAAAATAGGAACCAAGAGAGATTATATAAAGGTGCAAATTTCCAATGATGAATGTCATTATATTGTATACCTAAAATGTGCCAATAAAATTAATTTAAAAAAACAAAGATGAAAATCTAGTGCTCACTATGTTAGAAAACAGGAATGTTACAATAGGACCAATGAAGATGTCTTACAACAAACAGACCAAGAAATAGGGAGAAACAAAGGAGAAATTGGTTCTGAAGAAGGACAAGAAACTTCAAGAAGAGATCATCAGATCCAAATGCCATAGGAAGCTCAAGTAAAATTAAATATGGGGAAGCAATCCTTAGATTTATTAATAAGAAATGTTTCAGTGGAATAAATGTAGACAGAAATCAAAAATCAGCAGTCCAGGAAATAAAAAGGCTATAAAGAGAAGACAGTGAGTATAGAAAATCCTTTAAAGAATCATTACCCTAAATTTCATAATCATGTTCCAGCATTTTCACTTTTTGAAATAAATGCAAAGCAAATAATTATTCATTCATGTAGAGATCTTTGAATTTGGTTTTATATGCTGTTTATATTAGTGGAAAATGTGAGAAAACCTAAATATCCAAGAATGAGAGATTAATTGCATATACAGCTGTTCAACAAAATAAGACATGGCTACTTTAAAAATGGGATAGGTTGGGCCAGGGATTTAGATCAGTGGTTCCCCCACCTGCCTCACAAGCGCAAGGTCCTGCGTTCAATGCGCAGTACAAAAAAAAGAGATAGAAATGAGCTTATTCTTGTATAAGTTTGTTCATGGCCCATTATTGGGTAGATGTTGAAATACTGTAATTACTAGAATCTTTCCCTTTTAAATTTTAACATACACACACATACATATATATGAGTGAGTGTATCTGTGTTTATATGAAATTTAAGAAGCTTTGGACTATAACTAAATGAAGATTCTATAAGAGTTAAAAGCTAAAAATCACTTCTTACTTCATCTGTAAGTGAGAAAAATCTTTGTATACAGCAATACCAAGATGCTCAGTGATTTTGTTGCACCATGATAGCATTAGGATTTCTTTTCTCCAGTGCTGAGGCTCAAACCCAGGGCCTTGTGCATACTCGGCAAGTACTCTATACCATTGAGCTACATCCCCAGCCCAGCTTTCTGTCTTTTTCTTTGATCTTGAGCTCCACCATGATCAAGTGCAACTTAAAATCCACTGACCTCTCTCTTCAAGGGTATTTTTAAAAGGAAAAGTGCTGTGACCACACTATGTCAACTATCCTTTCTGTTATGGTCTAAATGTTTGTACTTAATCCCCCAACCCCCTGCCAGTTCATATGTTGGAATCCTAACCTCTAAGGTGGTAGTATTAGACAGGAGGCCCTATGAGGGTAACTAGCAGTCCCCATGATTGGGATTAGTGCCTTTATAAAAGAAAGCCAGCTAGCTAGCTTGTCCTCTCTACTATGTGAGGGCACAGTGAGAAGGTGCCCTTTATGAACCAAGAAACAGGCCTTTGCCAGACACCAAATCGACTGGTCCCTTGATTCAATCTCCAGAACTATGAAAAATAAATGTTGGTTACTTATTAGCCACCCAGTTTCTGACGTTTTGCTGTGGCAATGGAACACATTAACACCTCCTCACTATCATCAATTTAACTCCCACAACCCCAGTGCTTCTTTTATTTAACCATGTAATGTATAGATACAATTGTCAAAAAACACTAGTCCCCACTCAAGTGCATTATACTTAAATGTCTAGAATAAAATTCTTTGATTATACTTTAGAGAAGTCAGAAACTTTAGCAAATAGAGTTCATAATATACAGTAACATTATCTATCTATGTAAAGGGTAGTTGATATATACAGTGAATGTTTAAATTTTTAAGTTATTACAGTAAAATGCTGACATGGCTGAGGTGAAAAAAGGAATGCTCATAAAAAAAAAGAAAGAAAAGAAAAACGGAACGCTCCTACACTGTTGGTGGGAATGTAAACTAATGCAACCATTATGAAAATCACTATGGAGATTTATCAAAGAACTAAAATTAGAAATTCCATATGAATCAACTATTCCCCTTCTCATTATCTTACCCAAGGAGCTAAAGACATCATATTACAGCAGTACATGCATACCAATTTTATAACAGCACAATTCATAATAGCTAAATCCTAGAAGCAGCCTATATGCCCATAGACAAACAAATAGATAAAGAAAATGTGGTATCCTTACATAATACATATACAGAATCCATATATGTACATAATGGAATACTTCTCAGGTATAAAGAAGGATAACTTCAAGACAACTGTAGAAAAATTGATGCACCTGAAATATATAATGTTGAATGAAATAAATCAGACACATAAGCTTAAATACCACATGGTATTTCTCATTTGAATAAAGTAAAGTGCAAACAAAGAGTAAAATAAAGGCTGGATCAAAGAAAACCAGAGGACAGATCTCTTGCAAATAAGCAGGGGTTCAGGAGACCGAGGGGAGAGGAGGAGGAAAAAGGAAGTAAGAAGAATTAAGATATGCCTTGTACAGGAATCTAACAACCATAGGAATGTAAATATTATATGTCAAAAACAAGAGCTAAGGACAATAATAACAACAATAATAATAAAAATAGGGAAATAATATTTAGAGATGGAGGAAGGAAAGTGGGTGGGAAGGGGATTTTAGAAAGAAAAAAGGTGTGTTATGTACATGCACTTACTTCCCAAGAAGAATGTAAACATCATGTACAGCAAGCATGTACTAATAAAATAAAGTTTTAAAAAGTTGTTACAGCAAAAGACACATTCCCATTAATCTCCCCCAAAATACTCCCTTGGTTTGAACAAACATACTTGTTCCATCATTTTTTGGCACTTTGTAAAGCAGTTCTGAAAGTTCTCTTTCGTAAGTACCTTTATGAGGTGTTATCAAAAGCACAGTGTGCTGTTACCAAGTGCCATTCAACAGAGGCAGGCTTGTAAAAACATCACAGTGTGTGCTCATCCACTGTATTCACTGGATCTGGCATCATATAACTTCTGACTCTTCCCCAAAGTCAAAATAACCACGAAAGATAAACATTTTGAATCAATTCAGAACATCAAGGTAGCCACAATAGTGCAACTAAAGACATAAAAGAGAACTTCCAGAACAGCTTCAGAAACTGTCAACAGTGGGATATATGTGCTCAAAGTGAGTGAGAGTATTTTCAAGGAGATTCATGGCGATGTGTTTTTTTTCTGTAGTAATTTTTTATATTTAAACATTCACCATATTTTTCAATTGCACCATATATGTATATATGCATGTATATATATATATGCATTTATATACTATATATAAAAAAGCTACACAATTTTCTTTAAAAGTTTGCCTCCTTAAACTCTAAATTAAGGATTCCTGTTTCTGTCTCATTTCTTGAGAACTCATCAGCAGAATTTTGTACTAATTTTGTTTATGATCTTTATTCAACTAATAAAAATGCTAATCAATTCAAAATGTCCTTGGCAGTAGAGAGACTAATTTATATATTCCTTAAATTATAAAGCAACACTGAACTAAAAGATGAAAAGAAATAAAAAGTGACAGCTTTTTCATGTAAAAATTGCATACCCAAAACCAAGTTGGAAAAATATTGATATTTCATTTCCTACATGTTGTGGTCTTATGGAATGGTTTATTATTAAAATACACCCTCTTCCAGCCCAGGTCTGAGAAAAACCATGGAAATATGAAGTCTTTGTTGATGGAGAGCTAGCAGCTGCAAGAATGGCCTCTCTCTGAAACCTTGATACTGGAAGGTCAGGAAGGGGAACTCTTGAAGAGTAATAATAGATTTGGAATGACACCACTCTTGATACATCATACCTGTCACTAGCCTATTTAACAAAGAAAACAAGAAAATCAAGGATATCTGATTGGGTAAAAAATGAAGGATATCTGACTGGAACAAACCACTCTTCTAGTCATCTGTCTTACTCCCCTGGGAGCTGTTACCTTTGACACACTGCTGAACCACTGTGATTCTGCCTGGAGAAAACCTTGATTTCCAGATTCTTAGCCACAAAAAGAAATGCAGGTGCAAAGTACTAGGCTGCTGTCATGGTGAGGAGAGCAGATGGAGACATCAACCACAAGGAAGGTAGACAACCTGCGCAGTATTGCACACACAAATGTGTGCACCCAAGAACCCATGACCAGCTTCTACCCAGTCCCTCTGCTGCGTCCCCATCCTGCTCCAGCTCTTAACATAGCAGGCCATAAAATCCAGAAAAGAACCCCAGCGTGACTTCCAGTCTGACCCTCAAAACAGAGTCTTTGCCTGTTCCCTAGGAAACAGGTTCCCACTGGACCTCAGTTCTGGAAGTTCCTTTTTCCTGTCTTCTTTTGAATTCTCTGGTGGGAAGGGTCTGATGGGCGTCCAGAGATAAGAAACTCAACTTTCAAGTCTGGGCTATGCTGGAAGAAATAAGAACTTGCTGCTAAGACTTTTCTTTGGGGTAGAATTTCTTGTGTGAGGACCTTGACTCTGTTCTTCCTATATACATAAATACAGTATTTTCCACAGTACAAAAAAAAAGGCAAAGAAATTGAATAGCTACTCCTTAAAAGAAGTACAAGTGGTCAATAAGCATATGAAACAATGTTCGACATCTTTTGCGATTAGGGAAATGTCAGTCAAAAATACATTGAGATTTCATCTTACCCCAGTCAGAATAGTTATCATGAAGAATATATCTTCCTGGGGCCGGGGATTTAGCTCAGTGGTGCCACTGCCTGCCTTGCAAGCGCAAGGTCCCAAGTTCAATCCCTGGTACCAAACAAAAAAATCTTCCCAAAAGAATTAAAAGAATCATACTACAGCGATATATCTGCACCCATGTTTATAGTGGCACAGTTTGTAATACTTAAAACTTGGAAACAGCCCAATTGCCCATCAACTGGAGACTGGATAAAGAAGATGTGGTCTTTTGGGCCAGGGATTTAGCTCAGTGGTTCCACCTCCTGCTTTGCAAGCATAAGGACCCCTGAGTTCAATCTCCAGTATCAAAAAAAAAAAAGACTTTTTTTTATAAAATGGAATACTACTTACCCATAAAGAATGAGAAACTAGAGACATTTATAGCTAAATGGATGCACTTTGAGGCCATACTCTTAAGTGAAATAAATAGGACACACGTGTAAATTCTGAATAATTTCTCTGGTGTGAGAAACTGAAAGTGTAAATAAGGATTCCCAAAATATATAATAGATAATGTGAAATAGGAAGAAAAGGGAAGAGAGAGAGGTAGGGGAAAGGAAAGAAGGGAAAGGAAAAAATACGAGAAAGGAAAAAACAGAAACAAAGTCTTTGTAAATAGGGAGGGGGGGTGAAGGGAGGGCAGGGGAATGTGGAAAAAAATAAGAACCAAGATATACTATGTAAAAATACAAATTCCCAATGATGAATGTCATTATATTGTATTCCTAAAATGTACCAATAAACTTAATTTTAAAAAGAATATTAAAAAAAAAATAGTGGCAGGATATGGGGAAAAAGAACTCCTCTACACTGCTAGTGAGGATGTAAATTAGTACAGCCACTATGGAAATCAATATGGAGGTTCCTCAGAAAGCTAAAAATAGAACTATCACTTGATCTAGCTATACCACGCCTTGGTATATACCTTAAGGAATTAAAGTGTACCATAGAGCTTCAAAAAAAATACACCCTCTATACAAAAAAAAACAGTAAACCAACTAATAATGAATATCTGCTATATCTTTGTTTTATATGTGTCTCTTATTTTGAACAAACCAATTTGGAGAACTTGATGATGAAAAACAAATATAAAAGAGAAGCATTAAAATGACTTTTTACAAAAGAACCACTCATGGACAGATGAAGCTAGTGCTACTAAAAAGTACCTTATTGAGCAGAATTGCTGAGACTGAGCATGTAGCTATGAGAATAAAGGCCTCCTATGAAGTCAAGTGCTTTATCAAAGGAACTAAATCTGTATAACAAGATTGTATTGCTGGAGTGGAAAAAAATACTTTTCTGTCTCAGAATAGAATCTTATGGGACAGTTAGACTGTTTTATTCAAACTTTTCCACAACTCCAGCAATCTTAGATGAAATTATTGAACAACTAAGATTTCTGTTCTCTCTAGCCTCACTTTTGAGCATTTCCATGAACTGAGAATTTGACCTCTGTGACAGTCTGAACGTTTGTCTTCCCTCAAAATCTAAATTGAAATCTTAATCCATAAGGTAACAGTATTAGGAAGTGGGTCCTTGTGGCAGAGCTCTCAGGAGGAATTATCAATGCTCTTATGCAAAGAGTCAAGGGAGCTCCACTGCATGAGGACACAGTGGCAAGGACCTTGGACTTCCCAACCTCCAAAACTGAAAAGCTCCACATAACTAGGGCATCCCCTCTCAGTTAGAAACTTAATAAAATCATAATCTTAATAAAATGTTTCTCTTGTCCAACTCTGGTTTCACTCTAATATGGTATCAGAGCTCATCTAGAAGGATGTATACTTCTTTCTTTTTTTTTTTTTTTTTTTGGTACCGGGGATCGAGCTCAGGTCCTTGCGCTTGGGCAGGATGTATACTTCTTTGGCTATGTTAAGGTCATTGTTGTTATTGTGAGCATGGCCTCTTGTGAAATTAAAATTTTAAATGTAAATTCTCAGAATAAGAAAATCTATGAAGATAGAAAGTATCTCAGTGGTTACCTAAATTGACAACTAGTAAGTAGAATGTTTTGATTTGGGATGGCAAAAATGATCTTGTGGTTGTGGCTCTACAACTCTGTCAATGTGGTGGGGTCTAGTGAATCTTATATTTTAAGTTTATAAATAGTGTGGTATGCAGAGCTTTGGTTTCATAAAGTTGTCTTGTTTTTTTAAAAAAAGAAACTTAATAAAATCACATATAACAACGGTTCCCAAAGCTGATTTTCAGAAACACACGTGGAACTTCAACAACTCAAATTCTGATTTTGTCACTTGCCCAAGAGCAGTTGTAAATCTCTGTCACTTTAGCTAATAAACTCTATTATACTTTTGGTGGTATTGTCACTCAACAAGAGCACTCTGGATTATCTACAATCTAACAAAAATCTTACTATTTTAACATCATTTTCCTGATTACTAAAAAGTATATACATAGTCTAGCAGAGAAACACGTTAGAAAAAATTAAAAACCCATATAATCAATCCCACTATCTAAATTAAACATTATTAACCTTGAGTATTTTACCTACCATATTTTTTCTGTGCGTGCATATAAACAAAGGTAGGATTTAAGATATATATTACAAAATTGAGGTAATGCTTTTCTTTTTAACCTAAACATTGCAAAATTCATCAAATCCTTTTAATAATGACTAATGGCTATAAAATATTGCACTGTATGCATAGACTATATTTTTTAACTAAAGCTTTTTTTTTTTTTTTTGGTACCAGGGATCAAACTCAGGACCTTGCACCTACAAGGCAGGCAGTGGAACCACTGAGCTAAATCCCTAGCCCCTAAAGCTATTATTACAAGGATTTATTTAGGGGTTTATTTGTTTAACCATGAAAATCTGAAAAGAATTGAGAGGATAATCTGTATACATTTTTTAAAAGATCAAGGAAAATATGCTTTTTCTTGATGGAAGGACATGAGGATTCTTTTAACCATTTTCCCCATCTGCAGGTCTAACTTCTAGCCTGCCTTCCAGGCACCCAATTGCTTAGAATCAGATTGTCCAGCAGAACAAAGGAGAACAGATGGGTCTCTCAGAGCCAGCCAGGCACACAGTGTATGATCTCAGCTGCTCATCACTTTTATTATTCTCCATGGAGACACCAAAGGATAAGTAGTGACTGGTGGTCCAGCACTTTTATAAATACTCACTGAGTAGTGATTCACTGAGTCATGTATTTTCAAAAGTGAATTCAATTTTTGAGAACACATCTGTAACTGAGACATCAAGAAGCTACACAAAGACTAAGGGATTAAAATGAACTTCTTTAGCTTCATATGCACAAGGGAAATTTTGAGGCTGGTTGCACGTATGATGATCTGGTTTTACAGCATGTTGGTTAAGTAAACCCTGACTAAGAAAGTTCCAGAGACTGATGGACAGTGGTATCATGGAGATGGAATGGCTCATCCTGAAGTCAGGCTGACTTCAAGGCTCTGAGGTTAGTCACAGATTCTGTAAATCACAAGGAGATATTTTTGGGTTGTTACTGTGTTTGCTTTCCCAAATAATGAAAATGAGTTAAATTGGTGATGGGAAAAAAACTTTAGAGCTTTCTTCATTCTTTTGACATCTTACTATTCAGATTAAACTAATCCTCAATATCAAGAAAAAAGTGAAAACAGACAATAGAACAAAATGAATTTTTTTGGAAAGCATGCATCTGACAATACTTTGTTGTGATGATGGGTATATGAGTGTGTAAAAGTTCAAGATGTACATACTAAATGTGCACAATTTTCTTTGTCAATTATGTCTCAATAACGGTTTATAATATGATGCAAAATACAAGTTATTAAGTTATGAAGTTTAAGCCAATTAAGGTGTTTCAAATGATGATGACAAGGTGTTCCAGGCATCGGGAAAAGAGGAAAGCAGATAAACAGAAGTGTACACTAAGTAGGGGAAAAAGACAAGCATATCATCGCTACTGTAGAATATAATAAATATTCAAACTGGAGTTTTCTATTTGTGCAATGGACTGGAGTCATTATTAAGGTGGGTGTAAGTCTTACATTTCTCAACACTCGGAAAGACTCATTTATTTTCTGCCTCTCTACTTAGCCATAAATCACCATAAATCACCATACATTAAATTCTTATGCCAAGCCCATTCTGTTCATTCAGTATTTATTCATGAACTGATTCATACAAAAACATGAAAAGGAACTATATATTCATTTCTTAAGTTTGCTTATTAATTAGATCTGGGAGTAAGGGAAATAGGATAAAGCTATTTTAAAACCATGTTTTTTCTTTTAAGTAAAGGAGCCTCACTCAAAAAAAATTAATAAATGATAAATGTGAGTGGAAATAAAAAAGAACAACCTTTGTACACTGGGAAATTATAATGGATGAATTAACTTAGTCTATTATAGGGATCATGAGGTTATACATAATTACAGAAGGGAAAGGTTCTTCAAGGACATGTGGAAAGCTTGCAGGGAATAAGGGATGCACAGTATAGACTTTAAAAACAAGAAGACTGAAATCTTTCTTAAAGACAATACAGAGCTACACAGAGGCTTTGTATGTTGCAGAGCACTAGTAAACTTTCCCAACACTATTTAATCTAGGAAGGATATACTGCATATATCTAAAATGTCATCAGGAACCTTCAGTTGTAAACATATGTTAATCTAATTTGAACCACTGCCAATGAGACAAAAGAATAAAAACATAACTTCAAAGTAGACAAAGATAAGATTGGGTTACATATTAAAAATCAGTATGCACATTATTTTCTATGTTTCAAATCTAGGAAATGAGCAACATTGGCTACTTGCAAGTATGGGTCAAAAAGCCCCTGAAGATTTCCCATAACATGAAATTATGGCTTCTAGCTAGATGTCCCCCCAAAGCCTCATGCAGTCACAGGTGGGGCTTTTCGAAGGTGGCTGGATCTGGAGTATGTGATGATGGGATTAAAAATGTGATACTGAGATTAATGGTGCAATGCTAGGATTAAGGGTGTCCTACTCTGGGTGTGAGTGCTACCCACCTGAAAGGCAGGTGGCCTGGACAGAATGTGAGGAACAGAAAGAGGGCTGCTGCTGTTGTTTGCTACTGCAGCTTCTTTACTACTTTACTGCTTTGCTACCTTCTGCCCGCCATGAACTGTTTCTCCTCTGCATCGCTCCTCTGCCATACCACCCTGCCTTGGAGCCAGCCAACTATGGATTTAAACCTCTACGGACTGTGAGCCAAATAAAGCTTTCCTTTAACTTTGGATATTTTGTCTCAGCAACAAGAAATGTAACTAAGACATATAATATCACATATAATTTGTTTGGCCTGGTAGTCAGAGTCTAACAAAAACTGGCTTTTCCCCCTAGAGTGCATTAGTTCAATCATTTAACTTACATAGTAAATACATAAAACTACATAAATATGTAGTTACTACTATGGGCTCTGCCAATGCTATTCTAAAACCATACGTACCAATGTATGTTTTTAATTCAGACCTGCTTCCTACCTCCAGTATCCACCTCTGTAGTATTTATTGTCTCAATTTATATATAAAGATACAAGGTACATTATTGTCACTGATATATATTCCTTTATGTTCACTTTTTCCTAGTCATATCAGTTCCATTGATATGTTCAAATCCCATCAGTATTATGAAAGACACCTTGAGCTCTTAAATCCATTTCTCCTTTTTTATCCATACCATATCTCCATTTTCATTCAAGGTAAACACTTTACTACCTCCATTATTGTGTAGTTATTTAGCATTAATAGTCCTATTCTCCACTCCAGTTAGATTGGAACATCATTTAAAAGAGAATTGTATATTCTACCTCTTTTGAGTCATCTGGTGCTGGACAAATATCAGGCATACTACTTGTTTTTTCTACAAACACAGAAATTCATATCCAAAAATAAAATTCAAACATTTATTTTCCTTCATTCAGTTTCTTATGAGGAATAAAGCATTTGTAGTATAAACAGGAAATTAAAACATCAACAAAATACCAAAATCAAAACAAATTTATTTGGGATTAATTTCCTAGTCTGGAAAACTAAAACTTTAAATATTTTCAATTCCCTTTCAGGATTTTCTTTAAACCTATAACCATACTCATTTTTGTTGATAATTTCTGTTATCTTCCATTGTTTTTATTCTCTATATTTTATAAACTGTCCTCCTAAGAAAAAATTTCCAAATGTTTGTTTCAAGAAAACAATATAATCTATATTAACTTGGAAAAAGGTACCAAGTAAGAAAAAAATGGAATGGGTATGGAAGAAAACAAATAAGAACAAAGAAACATTTTTAAAACCAGTGAATCATATACTAAATTTCAAAAAAGTTCTAGATAAATTAAAATATGGATTAAATATTCAAACTTTAGGATTAATCAGGTTTAAAAAAGGCATTTGCTTATTTGTTCTAACTATAGTTGTCTATTAATACCAAATGCCCTTATTAGAGGAGTATCCTCATTCCTGTCACAAAGACAGCAATAAAGAACATATCCTGAGTTGTCAAAAAGATTACATTACTTTATTCACATAAAATGCTAAAATAAAAAACTAAAAATTTGGTATTGATATGGGAAAAGGGCAGCAGATGGCAAAGAAACCACATAGGAAGCTGAAAAATGCGTAAGAAAATTTTACGGGAAGCTAGAAAAATACCAACTTGTACTCTGCTTCCAAAAGCAGGTCAAAACTGTCACTTGTGATAACCTGAAGAAAGAAGACAAATCTGTCAATGTGAAGTAGTTTACACACAAAACGTTGCACATGTGAAATGACTGCCTTTAAGTGCATTTGAAAAGGTTCTATGAGAAAATGATGACCTAGGAGAAGAATTAAACCCTCTGAAAGAAAACTTAGAGGGAACATTGAACACCAAAATAAAAATTAAACCATTTCTCACCTCTAGTCTCTCCAGTTAGTAAAAAATGTACAAATTCAGTTATGGCTTAAAGTCAAAGATTAAATCAAAACCACAGCCATCACTAGATGGCTATAGTAGACCATCTTGCTAACAAAAAATGCTTGTAGAAAACTTGAGATATGCTCTCACATCTGCCAATGTGCCCAAAATACATGCAATAAATTACAGAGAAAAGGTAAATCTTAAAAATAATTGTAGGCATGTTTTCAGCAAATAGAATTGACTAGAATCAAATATACAAAAAATCCACGGAGTTTTGGGGAGGGATGTAATAGCAAGTTATACTAGCCTGCTCAACATTTAAAAAGACTTCTGAGTTTCCAGTTTCTCAGGCAAGAAGTAAACTAAAAAAGCACATGTTATCCACTTTTCCTATTGGATTTACCAACAGTGTAGTGGAAGAAAGTATTTGTAATATACATATACAAATAACAAAAAGTATAGTAAATATATATGTATATA
>NW_004624792.1:5423210-5437930 GCF_000247695.1 Heterocephalus glaber | reverse complement strand
TGGGATGGCAGCGGGGGAGCTTCCTTCCAGGTGCTGGGACCGGCTGAGCTTCACTGCCCTTGGAGCCTGGGATGGAGGTGGGGAGCTTCCTTCCAGGTGCTGAGACCGGCTCAGCTTCTCTGCCCTAGGAGCCTGAAATGGCAGCGGGAGAGCTTCCTTCCAGGTGCTGGGACTGGCTGAACTTCACTCCCCTAGGAGCCTGGGATGGAGGCGGGGAGCTTCCTTCCGGGTGCTGGGACCAGCTGAGCTTCACTGCCCTAGGAGCCTCTTAAATTGCTTTTTGCAACTCATTTTTAAATGTCAAATTTTCTCCAGAATTAAAAGCATATTGAGCACACCTGATTCCCTTAGGTGCTGTTTTAGTATTTTATCAGTCTTATTCTCAAGCCTTTCCAAAGAAAGAAAGAAATAGAAAAGGAGAGGAAGGAAAGGAGGAAAGAAATTCTGGAAAGTGATATGTTTCCCAGATGGTAAAGACCATTCTAAAGATGGATTGTGTCTAAGAAAGTCTTTAAAGGTAAGCAGTAAATATTGCAGTGGCATCTCCAGTCTGAGATCCCTACTTACATTCTTCAAAATGCAGAGAAGACAGATTTAATGAGGAAATAAGAAGAACCACTACTCTTCTCCAACCAACATTCCTTTTCATTGCTTTCAATTAAAGCAGTGGTTCTCAAACTGTGGTCCTCAGCACCTTAAGCCTCACCTGGAAACTTGTTAGAAATACAATTTCTTCAGCTATCCCAGACTCAATGAATCAGGAACTCTAGGACTGGAGCCCAGCATCTGTGCTTTCAAAGCCCTCTGGGTAATTTTGAGGCAAGCTAGATTTAGGGCCACTGATTTGGAGCAGCCATTTGGCTCCACACAGGAATTGCTTGAGTAAAAACTCCAGATGTCTGGGTCCTGCCCTCAGACATTCTGATACAGTGGTCTGGAGAGCACCCTACACATCAGGACTCTAAAAACTCTACAGCTAATTCTAATATACAGTAACATTGAGGCCCACTCTTTAATTACACCTTACTCATGAAGATAAACCTGTGTGTAAACAGGTGCCAGCTCAGTGAGCTGAAATCTAAGAGGTACTTATTAAAGAAACCAGTCACAGGGTAACTTCCAGAAGAGATTACTGACCTATGCAACTACAGGTGCCAGGAACCTTGATTCCTCTGAGCCATACTGACTTCTGCATTCCTCTCATGAGCAACCAAGAGCATAATTCCCAAAGACTTTACCTGAGCTAACAGCAGCAATGAGGAAAGGACTTGGGAATTTGGCAACTATTAAATATATGATTTTTGTATTCGATGCTTTTGAGTTTTAGAATTAGAGGTAAAGCTTTTTCTAACCAACAGGTGTTAGAGTCATGGTATCTAACTTGGTGAATAACAAACAAGCATAATTTAAGCTGCAAATACATTCCTTTCTATCCTATCAAGAGACTTTGGTTGGATCTCTCTGGCTTTCCCATGTGTTTTACTTTAGAACTAGTAAGGCTATTTTCCAAGTGAATGGTCCACACCTCTTGCCACTAGTAGGCTGCAAGTAGAGAATGCACTTTATGAATTTCTGCATCTGCAGGCTCAATGCTCAGTAGGCATTCCTTAATGCTTGTTGAATGCAATGAATGAACTATGAAAGCTACTCCCAATCTCCAAACCAGAAGCCATATATTCTATCAGTAACCACAAAATAGATTTGTGGCTTTCAGCAAGATGGGTTAAAAAAATGGTTTTCACACAAATGACTGAGATTACCTTTCTTTTTTAAATGTTCTCTTGCTCTTAAGAAAGTATAGAAAATGTTAAGATTGAAATATTTTTAAAAGAAGTCCTGACCTTTTAGGTCAGCATTAGATTCTAATGGAATATGAACCCTACTGTGAACTGTGCATGTGACAGATTTAGGTTTGAGCTCCTCTGACTCATTCTAAAACCATTCCCCCACCCACTAGTGCATGAAAAAAAATCTTCCATGAAATCAATTCCTGGTGCTTGTTTTTGTGCAATATATTTTCAGGAACATGTGCATGAGGATATGTTATGTGCACTTGTGTTGCCAACCAACACCACAGCTGCAGAACTTTCAAATCTTTGAATGATTACACATCAGGAAAACTGAATTTGTCAGTTTGTGTTGGTATATGCACCAATGAAGTGGCTACCATGAGTAGATAGCTTGTATCTAGATGTTCCCCCAAAGCCTCATGCAGTCATGGGTGGGGAGTTTAAAAAGTGGCTGGATTAGGGTATGTGAATGTGGATTAAGGGTGTGATGTTGGAATGAAGGGTGTCCCACCCTTGGGTATGAGTGGCATCCAAAGGTGTGTGTAGCCTGGATGGGATAAAAAGGAGAGGCAGGCTTGCTGCTGCTGCTGCTTCTGCTATTTCACTGTGTGCTGCTTCACTGTCTCCTACCATGGACTATTTCTCCTCTGCAGTGCCCCTCTGCCATGCCACCCTGCCTTGCAGCAAGCTGACTATGGACTGAAATCTCTAAAAACTATGACCTACAATAAACCTTTCCTCTTTTAACTTTGGGTGTTGGGTATTTTGTCTCAGCAATGAAAAAAGTAACTAAGACAATGGCTTTCTGGTTTCACTACTTCACCCAAAAAGATTGCTTCTGAATGTGAGTCTAGACTATATCGTCCATAGAGAAATGCTTGCTAGCCAAAAAATGTCACCTGAGCTTAACATGTTTTGTAGGATGTGATTAAAATTATCAACCACAGTAAAGTACATGCCCTAAACACATGTCTCTTTACACAACTCTGTGAAGAGATGGCCATACAGCAAACATGTTTTCTTTTATAGACAGAAGTGAGACGGCATTCCAAAGGCAGATCACTGGCCAGAGTTTTTGAGTTATGAGAGCTTCTCCAGAGATTTCTTTTTTAAAAAAAAAAAAAAACAGCTGGGGATTTAGCTCAGTGGCACCGTGCCTGCCTCGAAAGTGCAAGGTCCTGAGTTTGATCCCAGGTACAAAAAAAAAAAAAACCACCACTGGCAGCACATCTCAGTGACACAGATGAGTCTCAAAACTTGCTTACTCATTTGACACATTCAACCTGCACAATGAACTCAATCTTTCTCTTCAGGGAAGAACAGCTGTGCTCAAGTCAGCAGATAAAGTGGCTGCATTCAAAGCCAAAATGGAATTCTGGGGCCAATGAGTGAACACTGGGATTTTTGACATATTTCAAAATTAGCAAAAGTTTTGAAAGAGACTGAGTCAGAGTCTTTTTTCTCCCAGCTGGTTTATGATCACCTATTTCAGCTTCCATAATAATTTGAACCTCACTTACCAACCATAAATGACCCCCAAACTCAGAATCAATATATGAGACCCATTTGTGAATAAGCCAGGTAAATCAACTTTGGCCATGCTAGAAATAGATAAACTGCTTGAAGTGACAAAGGATGACAGCCTTAAAAGTATGTCTGAGACAACTTCAAATCTCCATACATTCTGGATTAAAGTCAAGGCAGAATAGCCTGAGATCCTTACATTCCTAACACCCTATCATTGTGAAGCAGGGTTTTTGGCAGGGACAAACAGCAATCAAAATGGAATAGACTGAACATATACAACACACTTCAAGTGTACTGTCTCCCATCATCCTCAGATGGGACCATCCTAATTGCAGAAAAACAAGGTCAGGACTCCTACTGATCCTGCATTATGGTGAGTAGTATAATTATTTTATTATATATTACAATGTAATAATAGAAATAAAGTACACAATAAACAAATAAGTACACTTGAATCATTCTGAAACCACCCCCGCACCATTCTCATCCTTGGAAAAAATTTTCCATGAAACTGGTCCCTGGTTCCAAAAAGTTGGGGACTGCTGCTACAAGGCATAGAAAGACCTAACTACAAAGTTATATCCAGACCAAAATGTCAGTGGTGTTGAGGGTTAGAAATCCTGAATTAGAGACATGACAAATGCTATTAAGAAAGCAAGAAGCACAAAGTCTTTGTAAATAGAGAAAGGGGGGGGGGTTGAAGGGAGGGCAAGGGAATGGGGAAAAAATAAGAACCAAGGTCCAAGGATTTAGCTCAGTGGTTTCGCTGCCTGCTGTGCAAGTGCAAGGACCCGAGTTTGATCCCTGGTACCAGGAAAAAAAATAGACTGGGCTGGGGATTTAGCTCATTGGTTACACCACCAGTCTTGAAAGCATAAGGACCCGAGTTCAATCCCCAGTACCAAAAACAAAAAATAAGAAGCAAGATTTATCATATACAGATACAAATTCCCAGTGATGAATGTCATCAGATTGTATACCTATAATGAATGTACCAATAAACTTACTGAATAAAAAAAAAGAAGCTACAAGAGTACTGATTTAGATCAAAGTTTCCATTCAGGAAAGCATCCTTGATAAAGTACATTCAAGTGTGTTCCAAAAGATGAACTGTTCAACAGGAGAGGGTATGGTGAGGAAATGAAAGTGGAGAATGTTAAAGATACTGATGCTGGCTTTCACCTTGACCAATTAAATAAGAATCTCCCTAATTCTGCTATTTTTAAAGCTTCTTAAATTAGAACAAACCTATACACTATAAAAATAAAAATGTTGAGAATTGGTTTGAAGTAGATTATGAGGTGGATGATAATACTACATAGAAAAAAAAGTTGAGGGTAGAGGACAGAGAAAATAAGAAATGAAAGGAAGCCCATGCGATGGTAAGAAAAGAGAGGATAAAGTCAAAATAATATAAAGATCATATTCATTTATTTGCATATTTTGAACTATCTTTCCATCCAAAGATAGAATTGGTCCTGGTGATTATCCTTTTAATGGGCTATAAAATTTGATTCTTAATTTGTTGAGAATGTTTGCATCTATGTTCATCAGGGATACTGGCCTATAACTTTCTTTTCTTGGAGTGCCCTTGTCTAGCATTGGTACTAGGGTACTACTGGCCTGGGAGAAATGAGTTTGGAAATATTCCCTGGTCTTCAGATTTTTAGAAAAATTGAGGAATGATCTGTATTGGTGCTTCTTTCAGTATTAAGAAGAACTGAGATATAAAACCAATCAGACCTGACCTTTCCTTTAATGGGAGACTTTTTATTATTGATTCAATCTTACTCATCATTATTGTTCTGTTCAATTTTTTCTATTTCTTCATCACTCAGTCTGCCTACAGGTAATATACTCAATTTTCTTCATGATTCAGACAAGACCACATGTAACACACTCAACATTTACTGTTGAAAGTAAAAGTTGAAGAGTTTTCCTCTAAGATTGTGAACAAGGCAAAATGCCCTCTCACCATTTCTTGTCAGCATAGCACTGGAAATAGCCAGAGCAATTTTTCCGGAGAAATAAATATAAGGCATCCTAATAGAAAAAGTATGAGAGGCTCTGAGCTCAATCTTCACCACTGTAGAAAAAGAAGTAAACTGTCTCTGTTTGCTTATAATATGAGCTTAAATAGAGACAACTCTAATAACTCCACCAAAAAAAACTGTTAGAAGTGATAAACTCAGTAAGGCTACAAGATACAAAATTAACATAAAAAATAGCATTTCAATGCACTAATAACAAATTGTCCCCCACAATATTAAAATAATCCTATTAACTATAACAACACAAAAATGAATAAAATACTTAGGTGTAAGTGTAACCAAAGAGGTGAAAGATCTTTATAATAAAGCTACAAAGCACTGAAAAGAAACTGAAGAAAATACAAATAAATGGGAAAAATTATCATGTTCATCCTTTGGAGGAAAATATCATTAAAATGTCCATACTGCCCAAAGTGATCTATAAATTAAACACAATCACTATCAAAATTTCAATCTCATTGTTCTTAGAAATAGGAAATCCCCAAATCTGTATGGAGCCACAAAAGACCCAATACAGTCAAAGAAATCTTGAGAAAAAAAGAACAAAGATCCAGGCATCACGCTACCTAACTTTAAGCTAAGTAATCAAAACAGGACGCTGCTGCCATAAAAACAGACATTTCAAATAGTAGAACAGGGTAAAGCCCAGAAACAATCTCATACATTTATGTATAAATGAATTTCAATAAAGAGGGTCACTGGGCAAAGTATTGCTTGCCTGGAATCCCAGCACTCTGGGAGGTGGAGGCAGGCAGGTCACAAGCTCAGACAGCCTGGGCAACATAGGGAGATCTTGTCTCAAAAGAAAAAATTTTTAAAGGACTAGGGATTGGGCTAGGGATTTAGTTCAGTGGTGTCACCACCTGCCTCGCAAGCACAAGGTCCTGAGTTCAATCCCTGGTACCAAAAAATAAATAAAATAAAATAAAGGGACTAGGGATGTGACTCAGTGTAAAACTTCAATCCCCCCAATAAAATGAAATTTCTACAAAAGGAGCATGAGCATACAACAAGAAAAAGATAGTCTAAAGTACATAGTATTGAGAAAATTGAATATTCTCATGCAGAAGAATGAAATTAGATGTGTAGCTCAAAATATATATCAAAAAATTAATGCAAAATAAATTACAGGCTTGAATATAAGATGCAAAACTATAAAACTACCAAGAGAAAACTGAGAGGAAAAGCTCCACAATATTCGTCTTGGCAATGGTTTTTTTAATATAACTCCAAAGCACAGACAACAAAAGCAAAAGAAGACAAATAGGATTTCATTAAGCAAAAAAGTTTTTGTGCAGCAAAGAAAATAAGAGAGTAAAGAAACAGCCCATGGAATGGGAAAAAAATATTACAAACCTTTACACAAAACGTTTATTCATAATTGTCAAAACCTGAAGAAAATCCAAGTGTTTTCAGCTGGTAAACAGACAAACCCAGTATGGTATATCCACATAAAATAATACCTCCTGCACTAAAAAGGATACAGCAACATGAATAGACTTATATATCCTGCAAAATTATCTTTCAAAATTGATGGAGAAAGAAGGTATTTCCATGACAAACAGCACCTCAAGAAATTCATGACCACCAAAACAGCACACCAAGAAATACTCATTGGTATCCTAGAAAGATACAATGAAGATATCAATGCCAAAAAGTCTAATAGAATGAATACACCAGGCAAAATGAGCAATTAGACAGAAGGGGGAAAAAAGGAAATCAACAACAAGAAAATAATGCAATGACAGGAGTAAATCATCACCTTTTAGTAATAATTCTCAATGTGAATGGTCTCAATTCCCCCAAAAAAAGACACAGATTGGTAGGAAAGACTAAGAAACAATACCCAATAATATGCTGTCTACAAGAAACACATTTAATCCAAAAATAAATTCACAGATTAAAATTCAAAGGATGGAAAACAATATTCCATACAATGAGAACCTGGCAAAATCCAGGAGTATCTATGCTAATTTCATACAAAGTGGATTTCAATCCAAAACTGGTCAGAAGAGGCAAAGAAGGTCACTACGTATTGATCAAGGGAATAATACAACAGAGATAACAATTATAAATATATATGTAACAAACACCAGTGTGCCTCAACTTCATAAAACAAACACTAAGGGATATAAAAGATCTGATAAATACCAACACAATTATACCAGGGGATCTCAATATCCCACTATCACAAATGGACAAATCAACTAGACAAAAAAAATCAACAAAAAATAATCAGAGTTGAACCAAACCTTTGAACAAATGGACTTAATAGATACCTAGAGTGTTTCACCCAACAACAGACTATACATTCTTCTCAGCAGTATGTGGAACGTTTTCCCTAGACTACATGCTAGCCCATAAAGCATGCTTAAGCAAATAAAAAACAATTCAAATTATCCCATGTATATTACCAGATCATACTTTAATGAAACTACAAGTCAATGGCAAAAGAAACCATAGAAACTATGCAAATACATGGAAATTAAACAATGCCCTTTCATTTTTTATTCTTAAGTTCTTTTATTGGTACATTTTAGGTATACAATACATTTACATTTATCATTTGGTGTACCTGTACATGTTTGTACCTGAACGTGATGTATCTTGATTCTTATTTTTTCCCCATTACCTGTGCGCCCCTCACCCCCTCCACCCTTCCTTATTTACATAGACATCATTTCCATTTATTTTTTTTTTCTTTTCTCATAATTTTTCCTTTCCCCTTCCCCTCCCCCTTCAATCCTACATCTTTGGACCTTTTTTCCTATTTCAAATTATCAATTATTCATTTTAATCCTTTTAACCCTTATTTACACTTTCAGTTTCTCACACTAGAGAAACTATTCGGTATTTACACATGTGTGTCCTATTTATTTCACTTAAGACTATGGCCTCAATAGTTTCACTAGTGTGAGAAACTGATAGTGTAAACAAGGGTTAAAATGATTAAAATGAATAATTGATAATTTGAAATAGGAAAAAAGGTCCAAAGACGAAGGAGTGAAGGGAGGGGAAGTGGAAAGGAAAAGAGGGAAAGGAAAAACTATGAGAAAAGAAAAAAAATGGAAATGAAATCTATGTAAATAGGAAAGGGAGGAGGGGGTGAAAGGCACACAGGTAATGGGGGAAAAGAAATAAGAACAAGATATATCATGTAAAGGTACAAACACCCAATGATAAATGTAAAATGAATTGCATACCTAAAATGTACCAATAAAAGAACTAAAAAAAAAAAAAGACAATGGCCTCGATATGCATCCATTTAGCTACAAATGACTCTAGTTTCTCAATTTTTATGGCTGAGTAGTACTCCATTTTATTTTTAAAAACCACATCTTCTTTATCCAGTTTCCAGTTGATGGGTACTTGAACTGTTTCCAAGCTTTAGCTATTACAAACTGTGCTGCTATAAACATGGGTGGACATATATCGCTGTGGTATGATTCTTTTAATTTTGGGGGGAAGATACCCAGCAGGGGAATAGCTGGGTCAAATGCGACCTCTAGTCCTAGTTCTTTGAGGTATCTCCATACTGATTTCCACAGTGGTTGCACCAGCCTACACTCCCGCCAGCAATGGAGAAGGGTTACTTTCTCCCCACACCCCCACCAGCATTCAAACAATACCCTCTTGATTAATCAATTGGTCACAGAAAAAATCAAGAAAAAAATTAGACAGTTAATAGAATCAAATGATAATGCCAATATAACATACCAGAGTCTTCAGTATACAATGAAAGCATTCCAAAGAGGGAAATTTATAGCTGTGAAAGCCCACATCAGAAAAACAGAGCAAGTCCAAATAAATAAAGTAATGATCCTAATAAAACAAGAACAATCTAAATCCAAAATTTGTACAAGGAAGGAAATTATAAAGATTAGAGACAGAATTAATAAAATTGAGACTAAATACAAAGAATCAATGAATCAAAGAGCTTGTTCTTTGAAAGAATAAACAAAATAGACAAACCCCTAGCCAACCTTACCAAAAAAAAGGAAAGAAATCAATGCAATTAGAAATAAAAAAGGCAAAACTGCAAAGGACACTGCTAAAATCCAGAAAATTATTAGTAACTACTTTGAAAACATGTATTCTTATAAATTAGAGAATTCAGAAGTGCATAGATTCCTAGATGCATATGAATTACCAACACTAAATCAAGAAAATATTTTAAAACCCTGAACAATCCAATAATGGGCAATAAAATCAAAGAAGTCATTAAAAACTACCAACAGAAAAAAGCCCACGTTCCACAAGAACTTTAGGGACGATCTAAGTAATATTTCTCAAACTCTTGAATGAAATTGAAAGGGACAGAATACTCCCAAAGTCATTCTTGGAAGATACCATCACTCTGGTTCCAAAACGAGAAAAGGACCTGTTGTAGTTTGGGTGTGGATGTTCCCCCAAAGCCTCATTTGGTCAGAGGCACCTGAATCCGGAATCTGTGATGCTGGGATTAAGGGCATATGATTACTAAACCTCTACACATAAGTGAGTAGTTTAGCACCACCCTAATCCCAGTAGTCTGGATGGGATAAAAGAGGCAGAATGATGAGATGATGGTCACTTGTTACCTTTGCTACCTTGTGTGCACCATGTTGTTTATCCTCTGTGATGCCTGTTTGCCATCCCTGTCTTAGAGCCAGCCAGTTGTGGACTGAAACCTGCACAAACTGTAAACCATATAAGCCCCTTCCCCCTTTAACTTTGGGTGTTAGGTATTTTGTCTCAGCAACGAGAGAAAAATAACTAACCCAGGACCCAACTAAAAAAGCAGAGCTACAAGCTAATCTCTTTCATGAACGTAGACCCCAAAATCCTCAACAAAATACTGACAAAGAGAATGAAACAAATCATCAAAAATATCATATATCATGATTAAGTAGGATTCATCCCAGGAATGTAAGGATGATTCAACATACACAAATCAATAAATGTAATACAGTGTTCACTTTAGCAGCACATATCATAAACGTAATACATCACATAAACAGAAGAAAGCGCAAAAGTCACGTGACTATTTCAATTGATGTAGACAAAGCCTTTGACAAAATCCAAATCCATTCGTAATTAAAAACCCTAAAGAAAATAGGTACACAAGGACTTTACTCAATCTGATAAAAGCCACTTATGACAAACCAACAGCCAAGATCATATGGAGTGGGGAAAAACAAAAAGCTTTCTCTCTAAAATCAGCAACAAGACAAGGATATCCACTATCGCCACTCCTATTCCTATAGTTCTTGAAACAATAGCCAGAGCAATCTGGCAAGACAAAGAAATACAAGGGGCATCTATAAGACAGGAAGAAGTCAAATTATCATTATTTGCCAATAATGTCATCCTCTACATAGAAGACCCAAAAAATTCCACCAAAAGACTCCTAGAACTAATAAGCAAATTTAGTAGTGTGGCAGAGCCAGCTTGAGCAGGCTACATACATTATTGAATTGGCTTATAAATTGGCTATTGATTAAATTGTGAGTCTGTCCTAGGCCTATGTGACTTGCTGGATGAGCCTTCAGCTGCTGGCACGTGGAAACAAAACTCCCTATGCCAATGGTCACAGTTGAGGCTTCAAGGGTTGGTGACACTGTGGTGCCTCTGATAGCAAGATAACATCACAACTGGGGACTCTGTGAGTCTTGTGCAACAATTCCTACAAACATTAGCTATAGGAAACAAACAGGTCACTCATTAACCACAACCTGCTTTTTGCAGAAATGCACTGCCCCTCTTTTTACAAGCCTAGCTCATGTCAGCACCTCAGCCCCACTGTTCCCTATACCTGCTTTTACACCACCTGCAATGTTGTGTAATCAATAAATAGCAGCAAGTCTGGGGCCTCATGGTTTTAGCCTTTCAAGAGCTCTGACCACCCCAGACCCTCTTTGTGCAGTAACCTTTGTCTTGTCTTATTCTTTTCCTAAATGTACCCTCAGTCAGGTGGTCAGGGGGTCGAGCGGCCCCCGATAGTAGTGCAGCAGGATACAAAGTCAACTTACAAAAATCAATAGTGTTCCTCTACACCAATAATGAACTCACTAAGAAAGTAATTAGGAAAATGATATCATTCACAATAGCATCAAGAAAAATTAAATACTATGAATTAACCTAAAGAAATACTTATGAATTAACCTACAACAAAAACTACAGTACTCTGAAAAAGGAGATTGAATAGGATCTCAGAAAATGGAACAAAATCCCCTGTTCCTGGATAGGCAGAACCAATATTATCAAAATGGCCTTACTTCCAAAACTGATATACAGATTTACTGCAATCCCAATTAAAATACCAACAGTATTCCTCACAGAACTAGAGAAAACATCCCTAAAATTCATATGGCACTAAAAGAGACCCAGAATAGCAAAAGTAATCCTGGGAAACAAAGAGTAAAGAGGAGGAATCACCATCTCAGACTTCAAGTTATACTACAAAGTTAGTGATTTTTTTTTAAAAAAAACAGCATGGTATTGACAAAAAAGACATGTAGACATGTAGATCAATGGGACAGAATAGAGGATGTAGAAACAACTCCAGGCACATTCAGCTATCTGATCTTTGACAAAGGGGCCAAAAACAGATGCTGGAAGAAACAGCCTCTTTCACAAATGGTGTTGGGAAAACCGGCTGTCCATATGCAGAAGATTTAAT
The DNA here is from genome assembly GCF_000247695.1 of Heterocephalus glaber. Next base: position 5,425,901 of record NW_004624792.1, on the reverse strand, counting down.
CTAGAGCCATATCTCTCACAGTGTACTAAACTAAAATCAAAATGTATCAAAGATCTACATGTAAAAACAAAAACAATCTGCAGGAAGAAAAAAGCAGTAAAACTCTTGAAGTCATAGGCATTGGTAAGGACGCTCTGAACAGAACCTCAGTTGCACAGGAAACAGTACTGAGAATAAACACATTTGATCATATCAAATTAAAAAGCTTCTGTTGAGCAAAGAAAACCAACAGAGTAAACAAATAATCTACAGAATGGGGGGAAATTGCTAGCTATTCTTCAAACAAAGAATATCTAGAATATATCAAGAACTCAAAAAAAAAAATAGACTCTCTGCCCAAAATAAAAGTCTCAATTAAGAAATGGGCAATTGAAATGAACAGACACTTCTCAGAAGTACAAATAGCCAATAAATACATGAATGAATGTTCAACATCTCTGGCCATTTGAGAAATGAAAAATTAAAGCAACACTGAGATTCCATCTTACTCCAGAAAGAATGACCATCATCAAAAAATCTGATAACAGGCATGGTGAGGACTCTGGCGCAGCTTGGAGCACCCGCTCTGTTGCTCCACATAACATGACCAGCTTAGCCCCACGGGTGCCTGAAGGACCCCGCCCACCCCTCCCACACCCCCGCCTCTGGCCTCCTGGCTGTGCCACTACCTGGTTCCACACTATAGAGGCACTGGGAGTCATAAAGGCCATTGTCTTGAGCTCCAGAACATAGAGCAGAAGTGAACAACAGAAAGAGGGCTTCTCTCAGGCTCCTTGATGAAAACTAAAGCCCACTGGAAAAGTGAAGAGAATCTCTGCAATAAAGGCACACCAGACCACCGTATTTGGCAAATTGGAGAGATCATCACCTCCTATCGGAACCTGGACTATCTTAAGGGGAAGGGAGCTGGAACATGCAGTAGAACCTTGCAGAGTTGAAACCTGCAGGAGGACAGGGAGCTCAACTTGGGATTCGCAGCCAGAAATCTGCCTGAATCTCACAAGTCTGCTACTGGCTTGCTGAGACTCATTGACTTGTGTCTGCACACGGCTGCCCACAATGTCTATTGTGACAGCAGAGACACACCCTGAAGGAGGCCCTTCGTTTTTATTTTTTGTTATTTGCAAAAAAAAAATTTTCTCTAATTTTTAATTCTTAATTTTTATTTTTTCTATTCTTTTCAAATTGTTATTTTTCTCTTCTTTTTTCATTCTTTTTTCCTTCTCTCTCTCTCTCTCTCTCTCACTCATCCTCTCATGGTCCCACATTGTTCTTCATCTCCCTTTTTGTTCCTGTTCTGGACCTAATATGGATATCTTCTTTATTTTTCTTTTCTTCTCTTTTTCCTTCTCTCCATTATCATTAGTTTTAAAGGAAAATAAATACAGTATCTGGCCTCCCTATTGCTGTTAGGTGGTTCCATTCATGTCTTTGTTCTTTCATTCTGCCTTTTCCTCTTGTCTTCAACAGATTCTTAGAGATTGTGTGATCTTCCTGTGTCTTCTGGCCTCGCTGCTAACTTTTCCTGATCCTTCTACCTATCTATCCCTGCCTCCTCAATTCCTTCTAATTCCGCATCCTGAAGGGTAAAGTTGCTTTATTGAAGAGTTTATTCACTGTAAAAATATGTTGGGCTGGCCCACGATTTTGATATAATTCACACAGTTAAAGGTGATAGATTAATAACTACCACAAACTCTCATGTTCTAAGCTGTACTTGATGCTATGCTGTTGCTGATTGTATCATTTGGGCTAAGGTGTTGTGATTGCCTTCCTGGTATAATAAAAATGAGATAGCCTCAGAGTCATTAGAAACTCAAAACCTAAAGACCAGCTATATCTGGAAGACAAGTCTGAAAAGCAATCATTCCACAAGAATTCTAAACACAAGCAACAAAGATACTTACAATAAGCAATTTTGAAGTATCAACCCAGGAATTAAGCCAAGAACAGGAACCAAAAAAAAAAAAAATGAGAAGGCATTTAAGCAAGGCACAAACTCAGGCTTCCACCCCAACAAAGACAACTTCTGGGGGAAATGAGGTTGAAAAATATGATAGTCAACCACCTGGACACCCTGAACAGATAGCACAGGAAGTAACAAAACAGATGAATGGGGCTCTAGAAAAATTCAAAACAGAAATAATTTCCCAGATAACTACAGATATGGTGAGCAGAGTGAAAGACATGATTAAAGGCTCTAGAACAGAAACAGATAAAAAAAATAGATGAGTTCAGAATCATGCTGGAACCCATGAATGCACAGAATAAGAAAGAAATTGAATCCATGAAAGAGATTCAAACAGATATCCAGGAGATTAAAAACTCCATTCAAAGCATTCACAGTACATTAAGGAAATGTGAAGATAGAGTATCAGATACAGAAGAAAGGATTGTGGTTAGCGACCATGAAAACAAAGATTTCATAAAAATAGTAAGGGACTATGAGAAATCGAACCAGCAGCTGCTAGATGATGCAAAGAAGAATAACATAAGACTGATAGAAGTCCACGAAAAAACAGGAGAAAGTACAATTGACATAAAAAAGCTGTTCACAGAAGTAAAGTAGAAACCTTCCCAGACAGAGGTAGAGAATTGGACATACAGAGAAGTGAGACATATAGAATTCCAACTAGCAATGATCAAAAGAAAATCTACACATAGACATATAATAGTCAAGATCCCAGAAAC
>NW_004624792.1:5389090-5414794 GCF_000247695.1 Heterocephalus glaber | reverse complement strand
TGAAAAAATAAATTAATTAATGCTCACATTGTTCCCCGCAATCAGTATAGCTCTTTCATTACTACACACCTTTCAAAATTCTAATAACTGAAAACTTTCTCAACCCACTGCAGCCTAATCATTTCTGTGTAATCACACAATACTGTTTGTCTGTACCTGTGTTCTGATTAACTAGTATTAAGTCTTGTTTGAATAAGAGACTTAATATGTTGTTACTAACTCTCATTACCCCAGTTTGGGACAACTGAACTCTCTGTTAAGTAGTTCAGACAACTGAAGCTCAGTAGTAATGCACCTTCCCTAAAATCACAGTTAAGAACTGCTAATCAAGAATCAGACAAACCTTGGAATGCTGAATCCAAAGGTTATCATCCTTCTGTTTTAATTATTATCTTTCCTTTGTATTTTTTTAAATCTAATGTCTTAGTAATGCACAACTAAGCTCCTTGAAGAGAACTCTTTGCAATAGTTACTTGTATACCTCAAAAAGGAATAAAGTAAAGAAGCCTACTCAAAAACAAATAGTCTTAAGCATTTATAATTAGGAAAGACCCAGAAGGAAATTCATGTCTGAGGTCTTTTTCCCTCATTCAGTAAATAACAAACAGGTCTCCTGAGTAATGATCCTATATTACTAAGTATGGACTTTATGCACTAATTACACAATGAGCATGTTCTCGTAAAAACAAAATGAGAATTTTTAACCTTTAAAAAACATTGTTTAAGGCAACAAAAGTTATATATAGTTGTCACATCAAATATTTTTTGAAACCTTGAATTACATCACTCTCCCTATGGGTCTTAATTTGTACTGTTATTTGTTCTGTTTTTTAATATTGTTCTTCCCTTCCTTTCCTTTTGCTTCCAGGTCACATTTCTCAAAACCAATTTTTCAAAACTAAACTCCTCTCGGGCTGGGGATTTAGCTCAGTGGTGCCGCACCTGCCTTGCAAGCTCAAGGTCCTGAGTTCAATCTCCGGTACTGCAAAAAAAAAACCTCTCAAATACCACAGAAGTACCTATTAAATTACAATGCTAAAATTCAGGAATCTATTATAATAAAGAATAATACATAACTGCAAAATAAAAAAGCTCAATTCAAAATAATATTGTTTCCAGTTTGTTTAATTCATTGGCTGACTTGAATTTTATTAAACTGATATCTGTCTTTGAAATTATCTCTCATGTTTCCATGATTGATACAGGGTGCCCACTGGGTATGTCCCCTTATCATCAAGCTAAGACACCAAGAAAAACAAAGTCTCCACCTGTGCCTTTCTACCTGAATAAGAGGCAGGTCAGACCTTAGATGAGGTCTCAAGTTTTCATATAGATGGAACATACAATATAAATCCCGGATATGGTCCTCTCATACATGAGAAACTGACCATTCTATAATGTGATTTTTTCCACTTGTACCTAAGGTTTCTGTTGGTTTTGTTTTCTGCTTGTTTTTATTTTTTAGGAGAAAGGGTCTTCCTATGTTGCCCAGGCTAGCCTCAAACTCCGGAGTTCAGGGGATCCTGCCACCTCAGCCTCCTAGTAGGTGAGACTACAGCAGGGCCACCTTGCCTTCCGTGCCTGAATCTCATATATCCACAAAGGGTTTGGAAAGGCGGGGACGTTAGGTTAAGTGCTCCACCTAGTGGCAGAATCCAGCCTAACGGGTTCTCTCGAGGTTCTCAAATAGCTGAAAGGTGATAAAGCGAGGATTGCTTTGTCTTCCAGCATCCTCACTATCTGCACTTGCAAAGAAAGGTTTTGAACACTGAACCTCTTAGGAAGTCCATGAAATTTGAGTGGCAGACAAAATACTTTCGTCTGTGTTAGCTTTTTGTGAGTAACAAAATACCTAGTATAGGTATGAAGAAAACTTTTATCTGGCTTACAGTTTGATAGGGTCATAGTTCAGAGGACGTACACAGACTCTTTTCGAAGAAGGGCCTTTCCTTGGCTGCAAGGCCTCCAGGAGTGCAAAAGGTAAGCGAGCAAGCAAGCAGTTACCTCCGATAGGTTCAGAGCAGCAAGGGGCGCCTCCTCTCGCGCGAACTCAAGGGGTCATGTTCATGCCCCGCCCCATGACCTAAAGACTCTGGAAAGGCCCCGCCTCTTAAAGGATCCTCCATCTCCCAATACCATAATTCTGAGACCAAGCCTTGAGCACATGGACTCTTACAAGATGACACCCAACAGTATCCAAACCTTGCACCATCCTGTTGCTCCCCTATACAGTCAAACTGCAGGAATAGTTCTTACTACACGGTGATTCATCCAAGATTCCTTAAGCCCCTATTATATAACAGACATTGTGATATTCGCTAGGGATAGTAACATTAACAAGTGAAAATGCCGTTTAGGAACTCATAGTCCAGTGAGAAAGATATGAAAACAGGTATTTAAAATGCAAGGTATTAAGTACAGTGACAAGCCGGGCCTGTAATTCCAGCATTTGGGAAGCTACGGCAGGAGGATCACCGTGAGTTTAAGGTCAGTTTGGCCCACAAAAAAAAAAAAAAAATCTCAAAAATAAATAAAATTAAAATAAATACAATGACACAGGAACCTAAAGGAGCCAGTATGAGTGACAGAGTTAAAAGAAAAAAAAAATTTTTTTTTGAATCAGTCTCACTGTGTAACACAGGCTGTCCTTTAACTCACTGTGTAGCATAGGCTGGCTTCGAACTCACAGCGATTCTCCTGCTTCAGCTTTCTGAGTGCTGGGATTATAAGTGTTCACCACCACACCAGGCAAAAAATTTAAATGAAATAAAACTTTCCAGAGATATTCAACTAATAAGTTACTGAGTTGGATTTGAACCCAAATGTACCCAAAGTTATTGACAGCTCTGCAAGGATCACTTAGAAATAGGCTATCTTGCTGAGTACATGTCTTTTAAAGCAGCTTCTGTACTAGGGAGGCTGAGGCAGGAAGACTAAGTTCCAGGACAGCCTAGGTAACTTAGTGAGATCCCCATTCCAAAAAATAATCTCAGATGGAATAATCTCATTATTCCATCTGCATTAGACATATACATTACACACAACAGTAACAAATTCAGAGTTGGTAAGAGTAGTACTAATAAACTTATTTAAAAGCTATTTAATAATTCAGCCTCGATCAATATACAGATCACAATTTTTTACTGTTATACGTCAAAAAGTATTTCAACCTTTACATATGCATGTTTTTTCCTTTATCACATAAGATAATTACCTGTATGCATACTGTTACTTATAGAATTTGCACAAATACAGTCTGATGAAACATTTTTAAATGCCCCCAAAATAAATAGCACTTTTTAAGTGTGAAATTTTAAAATACAAAATTTTAATAACAATTTAACAAAAAAATATAATCTAAGCCAATTTTCTATTCCTCAAAGAAATGAGTAACATACTATAAAATTGACAAACTCCACTAAGTAGTTTTAAAAAAAACAATGACGGGGGCCGGGGATTTAGCTCAGTGGTTCCGGTGACTGCCTCGCCAGCACAAGGTCCCCAAAAAAAAAAAAAAAAAACGATGACGGGCTGATTGATAACTGAGATCTGGCGCCATCTACTGAGCAGCAACATTAACTGTCGCTGCACTTTCTTCACTCCGTATGTAAATTTTTAATTTACATAAGAAATACCTACTTATGTGAAAATGACTGGAAAGTAACTTTCTGATGTAAAAATAATTTCTGTGAGTAGAATTCTGCTTTGTTCTTTTGGAGTAGTCATATATTTTAAAGAACAGTGGTTAAAATAGTCACAAAACATAAGAAATACAACTTGAAAGACAAAATGGAAAAATGAACAGCACCAGAGTTGGAAATGATTCTTTTATGGTTGCTCACCACAAGGAAGAAGGCAGATTATCACAGATCTCATGATGATGTCCAGTCATCTGACAGGTCAAAATTAAAGATCTACCTTTTCTCCTACTGTTTATAATTAATGCAAGATATCTAGCATAATATAGTTGAAGACCTATAACCCTTCACTATAAGAAATATTTGGTAATAGATGGCTCGCATGTTCAGCTTGTAATAATAGAAAAGTTTTGAAACTATTCCCTGAAAATTAAAGAAACATAAATACTATCTGATTCATACAGTTTGATTTGATTAGAAAGTCCCAGGACCAACTGTGCTGGAGAGGAGGTTCCAGTGTTTTGTTTGAGCCATGTACACTACAGCCTTTTGGAAAACTAAATATTGCAAAATTTCGATATGCAATAATCTTTCTAGATAGCTATTCTTTGTAATGTCCTTTCTTACACCATATTTAAGACTAGGTATCTTTGCTCAAGCTGCTATAATTGGATACCACAATACTGGGTTGGAAAGGAGAAGTAAAAGGAATTAAGATATGTTAAATACAAGTACCAGCTCTCCACAATGAATGTAATCATAATGTACTGCAAACATGCTAATAAATAAAGATTTTAAAATAATGTACCTTAGATATGTATGTAATTATCTTTTCTTCTATGGACCTTATAGAATGTGTATTCCTACGTTTTTTGTTTTTCAATTTATTTGATTTTATTTAGGATGATGGACATGAAATCCAGGATTTTGTCCATGCTAAGCAAGCCCAGTATTACTGAGCTACAACTTCTGTGCTTGTACTCCTATGTTTGATTTTTTGGTTGGTTGGTTGTCTCTATTAGAACCAGAATTAGACTATTTTCTCCCCTGCTGTATACATAGTTCCCAACAAAATGCATGGTAATTGGTACATGTACAATACTGATACAGTAAGCATTCAATAAAAACTAATTAAAACACAGACCTAGGGCAAAAGTGAGGGAAGAGAAAATTTGAGCAAGTAGAAGAGGACAATAAAAGAAAAATGTAAAAAGGTCTATTTATGGACCCTCACACTAGGGTCAGAAATTGCTCTATGTATCCTTTAGTGAACCTGAGAAATATGCATTTGGTGTATGAATACACATAAACCAAGGGAGCCAGCCCACGGCAACCACATGTGTGAGTGCAGCAGCTCATCTGAGCTTGAAAATAAAATGCTGCTGCTCCATGTCCTCTTTCCAAATCCTGCACACCAGTCTCTTATGGACCAAGCTAGCTACACAAAGAAATCCTGCAGGAAAGAGGATTCTGCTCTTTAAGCCCTGGAATAGAGATGTTTCAGATCTTGGCTGAATTCCAGTCTGCATATAAATAAGAAGAAATATCACAAGGTCAAACAACAAAAAGAAATGAGCAATTTCTTAAAACTCATACAGGGACAGAAATTATTGGACTCTCTCCAGCCAGAATGTGAGAAGAGGAACCTTCTTGGTTCACATAAGCATCAGGTAGAAACGTCAGAAGGGCCATACCTTAACAGTGGGACTAAAGTAGATCTAGAATAAATATCATTTTAGATGTACCCAAAACTAACCATAAAACAAACCACCAAAAGATCATACTATTTCTCAAGTAACTCAACTGCCTGCCAGAAAAAGCTTAACAGTCTCCAAAGGAAGACAAACACCTAACCCTCATCAATGCAATATACACAATGTCCAATTTGAAAGGGCTGAACAGCAAGCTTTGGTTTATGGTTTTGATTCCTTGGTTAGGTAAATTAGGCAATGACAAAGCTTGTAGATTTGGTGCTTGGGGAAGATAAAGGCTTTGCAAGATGAGAAAGTACATTTTTAGAAGACATCATTGAAGAGATAAAAGATACTTTTGTATCTTTCTTGCCTGGAGTCCTCATTTTCAAAGCTTTGTTTCTGTTGGTTTAAACATAGCTAAGATGTTGAACCCACATGCCTTGAAGTAGACCCAGGTCCTGAATCTTTTCAAATTCTTCACTCATTTAACTTTAAGGTTTTGAAATGCAATGATAGTGACATACTTCAGTTTTCTGTCCCATTGGATTTTTTTTTTTTTTTTGGTCAATGTTTGAAAGCATAGTTTTATGGCAGACCTTTTGGGAAGAATCCAGTATTACCTAAAATTACTGGCAAAGTTAAATGTATTTTACATAACAAAGTTTTCACAATGTTGACAAGTAATTGAAAAAAAAGGGTAATAAGGAAATATGTAGGCAGAGATAATTTATTTCAATAAATCTTTCAAAAGCCTTACCTTGAAATGCTGTTAGTAAATTTCTGTGGTTTTTTTTTAAAAAAAAATTTGCTGAGCATAGCTCTTTGTTTTTATTGTACAACAATGATAATAAAAAGTGAACCCTTAAATATATATATATATATATATACACACACACAATGTCCAGTGTCAAATTGAAATTTATGAGACATACAAAGAAGGCAGAAAATAAAACCCATAACCAAGAGAAAATCAAAAACAGGAACAATTCTGACAGAGTTGATAGAAGCAGCAGACAAACACACTTCATGTGTTCAAAAAGGTAAATGAAACCATGGATGAAATGAGGTGGGGAGGGGTTGATGTACAAAAGACTCAAATAGGACAACTAGAGATGAAAAACACAGTATCTGAAATAAAAGTGACCTCGGTGAGATTGGCAACAGATTATAACCTACAGAAGAGTAAATCAGAGAACTTGAAGACACAGCAAAAGAAACTGCCAAAATGAGGCACAGAAAGAACCAAAAATGATCAAAGAAAGGAACAGTGGCTCCATGACCTACAGGTTAACATCAAACAAGCTAACATATAGGAAATTATGATAATAGAAGAGGGAAGAGTTTGAAATTTTGAAAAATGCTATGATTTTTACAATTTTATAAAAACTATAATTCTATAACAGATCTAAGAAGCTGAATGAATCACAAAGTAAACATTTGTTTTTAAAAGTCACTTTATAAAACCGGGCATGGTGGTGCATGCTTATAGTCACAGCAGTCTGGAGGCTTAGGCAGGGAGATCACAAGTTCTAACACGGCCTGGGCAAAGTAGTGACTTACTGAGACCTTGTCTCAAAATTTAAAATTTTTTGAAATGGAAACAAAGTCTTTGTAAATAGGGAAGGATGGAGGGGATGAAGGGAGGGCAGGGGAATGGGGAAAAAATAAGAACCAAGATATGTCATGTACAGGTACAGGATCCCAATGATAAATGTAACTGTACTGTATACCTAAAAAGTATAATAAATTTTCCAATAAACTTAATGAAAAAAAATTTTTAATTTTTTGAAAGGGCTAGGGATGCAGCTCAGCTCAGTGTGAAGGCCTCAGTTCAATCACCAGTACCAATCTCCCAAAAAAGTACATTATAATAAACAATTATAATAAAATTGTTCAAAAGCGGTGAACAATGAAAAAGTCTTCAATGCATCAAGATAAACATTTTAACAAAATTCTCCTGAAAAATCTTTATGCCAGAAAACAGTAAAGAAAATAAGTTTAATTTACTTAAAAGAAAAAATTGTCAACCTAGAGTTCTATACCCAAGGAAAATATCTTTCAAAAATGAAGTTAACCACCAGACTGATGATAAAAAAAAAAAAAAATAGCAAGTGTTGGTAAGAACGGTAGAGAAACTGGAATTCTTAATTACTGATGGGAGTGAAAATGACAGTCACTGTGGAAAACAGGATGGCGTATCCTTAAATAACAAGAAAAGTTAGTTGGATGTGGTGGTGTGTGCCTGTAATCCCACTACACAGGAGGCTGAGGCAAGAGGATTTTAAATTGGAGGCCAGTCTGGCAGTTTAGTGAAACTCTGGGTCAAAATAAAAAGGGCTGAGAATGTAGCTTAGTAATAAGGTGGATGAACACTCAGTGATGAAAACATTACGTCACATATTGTATCATGCCATTCATGTTAACTAAATAGAATAAACAAGTATAGAGAGACCAAAAGCAAGTGTGTGGTTTCCAAGGGTTTAAGGTAGTGGCTGCTTAATGGGTAGTTTTCATAGGTTTTTGGGTTTTGGTTTTTGTTTTTGAGTTTTCATTAGTTTCAGTGAAAAAGTTCAGGAACTGCTAGTGCTGATGTTTTCCCACAATTGTAAATGTCACTAGATCTTACAACTTTAAAATAGTAAGATTTGGCCTGGCGTGATGGCTCACACCTGTAATCCCAACACTTGGGAGACTGAGGCAGGAGGATTGCCATGAGTTCAAGGCCAGCCTGAACTAACTAGCAGTGAGACCCTGTCTCAAAAAAAATTAATAATAATAATAATAAAAAATAATAAAAGAAAATAGTAAGATTTGTGTTGTGGGTATTTAACCCAATTAGAATGAAGTTAATAGGGCTGGGAAGGTAGCTCAGTGGTAGAATATTTGCCTAGCCTGTTTTTTAAGCCCTGGGTTCAATATCAAGCACCATCAAAAGAAAAACACCAAATGAGGTTGAGATAAATATTCCTTTTAGAATAAAAAAAGAAGCTGAGCTAAATCATCACCTGAAAAATCACTAGAAGAAAATTTAAAGCTCTTCAGGCAAAAAGAAAATGATTCTAGATGGCAGTTTGGATCCACCTAAGGTACAAAGAACACCAGAAAGGTTAAATATGTGGAAAAGCATAAAAGAGCTTCTAAACACATGCAGCAAAATTGGAACTAAAATAAGAAATAGACTAATCTACAGCTTTTGGTAGGAATTTTAATATTTCCCTCTTCGTAACTGATTAAATAAGTAGACAGGCTGGAGATGTAGCTCAATGGAAGAGTGCATGATTAGTATGCATCAGGCTATGGGTTCAGTCTTCAGCACCAGATAGCCAGATAGATAGATAGATAGAGAGAGAGAGAGAGAGAGAGAGAGAGAGAGAGAGAGAGAGAGAGAGAGAGAGAGACAGACAATTAGGATTCAGGTGACTTGAATCAACTTGATATAATTGACATCAATATAACACTCCTTGAATCAATAATAAAATACACATTCTTTCCAGGTACATTTAGTAAATCCATCTGATGGACCATATGCTGAGGCATAAAACAAATCTAGCAAATTTTAAAGAATTCAAATCATACAAAGTAATAATAGATATCAAGAAAATACTTAGATATTTGACAATTAAACAACACTCTTCTGAGTAACTATTGTACCAAAAAATAACCAGATAATTTTTTAAATAATGTAAGTGAAGGAAAGTAAACACAACTTATCAAATTCATAAGGAAAATCTATAGCACTAAAAGTTTATGTGGACAATGACGAAAAGCTTCAAATCAATAAATTGTGTTTTCACCTTAAACTAGAAAAAGAAGAGCAAATTAAACCTAAAAAACAAAGGGAAGTAATACTACAAATAAGAGCAAAGGCCAATGAAGTTAAAATAGAAAAGCAATAGAGAAGATCTATAAAGCTAAATCTTAAATTTTAAAATGCCAGTAGAACTGATAAAACTCTAGCCAGACTAATAGAGACAGAGTCAGAGGGAGTCAGAGAAAGAGAGGAGACATAAATTACTAATGCCAGAATTGAAAAGAGAAGACACCATTACAGATCCACTTACCTAAAAAAACCTAAAACCAAATGTTAGAAACAATGTCAGAGCCGTAATTCAACTAGTTAGGTGAACTATTCCTTGGGACATACAAAATATGAAGCTCAGTGAAGAAGAAATTTCTTGAGCTTTATATTTATGAAAAACGTGAATTGGAAATTTAAAATCATCCCACAGCCAGGTGTGGTGGGACAGCACACTCTAGGAAGCTGAGGCAGGAGGATTACAACTTTAAGCCCAGTTTGGGGAACTTAACCAGGCCCTATTTCAATAAATAAATACATGAATAAATAAGGCTCAGGATGTAGCTCAGCATGAAGGTCCTGGGTCCAATCACCAATACTGCAAAGGAAAAAAAAATTTTTTTTTTGAGACAGGGTCTTGCTCTGTAGTTCTGACTATCCTTGATCTCACTATGTAGCCTAGGCTGGCCTTGAACTCTTGGCAATCCTCCTACCTTGGCTTCCTGAGTGCTGGGATTACAGATGTGCCCCACCATGCCCAGCCAAAAAAAAAATTTTTAAATAAAGCTATCCCACAATAAAACTATTTCAATGATACAAGCAGTAATTTCAATCAAATGTGTAAATGTATTAATCATACTTGAACATCTGCAGAAAACTTGAGTAGGAAACAGTTCCCAACTCATTTTACGAGGTAAGCATTACCCTCATACTAATATAGGGGGGAGAGATGTAACTCCCAAACCTACTAGATATCCAAAACAAGAGTTCAGGTTCTCTAAAATCGAAGAATGAATTCTAGGAACAATGGAGGTTAAGAGTAGGAAAAATTTATTGAGAGAAAGAAAACTTCTGCCTAAGAGAGACAGAAGTGGGACCGGAAAGTGGGTTGCCCGCCCACCCCACTTTTTAAAGATGTTTTATACAGCAAAGCCATGTGGTGAGGCGGGTACAAAGTGGGACAAAACTATAAGACCCAATGAAAATTTACAAGGTGGGCATGAGGTGGGACAAAACCATGACCAACCAATAAGATTCCAAGTACAGTCACCCAGGTATTATCTATTAAATGGGGGTCAAATGGGGGAGCAAGTCACATAGCAAGCACACAAAGATTTTCAGTAAGAATGGGGGTCAGGGATATTTCCTGAAGAGGCTAGGTTAAGACCTTGACCCCCTCCCCACCCAGGTGATTGATACCTATTTAGAATATCAAACACTGCTATTTATCCACAGGGGAAGCACAAGGGTGTATAGTTTCTCTCCTTTGACAATTCTGGCCTTCAGTGAATGTGTCTTGATTGTCCTCCATGTTGGTTCCTTGCTGTGTTGGCTCCTGGATGGCTGGTCCTGTCTAACTTCACACAAGATATCTAATTAACTTACCTATCTACAATAATACAAAAACACGCAAACCATTATAAAAAAAACAAAAAAGAAGAAGAAGACTACACAAGTGCAAGGTCCTGAGTTTGATCCCCAGTACCAAAAAAAAGAAAGAAAGAAAAGAAGACTATAGACCAGTAACTCTAATAAATGTAAAACCAAAAAAGAAGTAGTTATTTCCAAAATAAGAGGAAAACCTATCATTATCTGAATAAATACTAAAAATTCATTAATTTGACAAAATTCAACATCTATTCATTCAGATGCTCAGCAAACAAGGAAGGAATTGGCAAAAATATTCTTCATCCTGGTGAAGGAAATTTATGAAAACCTTACAACTCTATCAAAATTGATGATGAAAACTATTTTTTTTCTCCTAATTTTGGAACAAAGTAAGGATGTCCACTCTCATCCTTTCTATTCAACATTGTACTAGAAGTACAACCCAAGGCAATTAAAGAAGGAAAAACAACAAAAGTATAAAAATTGGAAAGAAAAAATAAAATTTTTTGTGTTTAAATGACACAATCATACAAGTAAAGCTGAAGAATCTAATAAAGTTATGACAAGTATTAAGTGAGCACAGTAGAGTCACCACATACTGTTGTGGATTTTGTTGGGAGTAACCAGAAAAATCCACAGGAGGCAGAGGAGCAGGGGTAAAACAACAAAATTTATTTTCTACCAGGCCAGCCCCATGGGAACATGCCTTCAAGGGCTGACCCTGGGTTACATTGGAGGCTTACATTTATACTCTAGACCGGGTTTAGTCATGTGATGTACAGAAAGCTTAGGGTTCACATGCAATTTTGCTCATGAAGCATGGCAATTGTTATCTTAGTTCACACATCTGGCCTAATTTAAGTGGGGGTTGTGGTTAAGCAAGGTTGCAGGCGTTTTCTAATCTTGAGCTAGTGCTGCATGTAGGCATTTCCTTATCTTGAGCTAGTGCTACATGCCTGCAAGCTTATGGTGATGGTGAAATTTCTGGTATTACTATTTTGAGAAGCAAAGCAAGTTACAGAAGCAGAATGAAACAAGCAGTCATTTTATATTATTTTATACTTTCCTTAACAATACCAAGTCAATATACAAGCCATCACATCATACCAAGTCCATATGCAAAAATATAATGTATTTCTATAGATAAACAATGAACAATCAAAAATTAAAAGTATTTGAAAGTACTATTTATAACAGGATAAAATGTCAAGATACATTTATCAAGGTGTTTGCTATATCTGTACACTGAAAAATAAAACTTTGCTGAGAGAAATTAAAGACCTAAGTAACTAAACATGTGTACAATGGTCATGAGTAATCTAAATCTTGTTAAAATGTCACTTTTCTTCTTATTGATTTATACATGCAATGCAATTGCAATCAGAACCCAGCAAGCCATTTTTTGTAAAACATTAACAAGCAAATCCTAAAGTGCATGTGGAAATTCAAAGGCCCTAGAACAGGCAAAAGGAAAAAAAAATACAAAAACAAAAACAAAGGGATGGGCCAGGGATTTAGCTCAGTGGTTCCACTGCCTGCCTTGCAAGCGCAAGGTCCCAAGTTCAATCCTCGGTACCAAAAAAAAAGGGGGAGGGTACTTATACTTTCTGATTTTAAAACTTATTAGAAAGCTACAGTAATAAAAGACAATACATTATCAACATAAGGGTAGACATATAGGTCAATGGAACAGAGAGAGCAGAAAGAGACAGAAAAATATATAGTCCATTGATTTTTCCAACCAAAGCATCAAGATAATTCAATGAAAAAAATCCATAGTGTTTTGGACAAATAATGTTGGAAAAATTAAACATTTACACATGCAAAAAGAAACCTAATCTTTACCTCACACTATATAAAAAATAATGCAAAATGAATCACATGTCTAAATGTAAGATCCAGTACTATAAAAATTTTGTCCAAATTGGAATTCAAATTGACATGCATATGAGAAAGGAAGAAGTAAATTTGTCTGTTTGCAAATGACAGGATTTTATATATAAAAACCCTGAAGAACACACACACACACACAGAGTTAGAACTAGTAAACTAATTTAGTAAAGTTACAGGCTATAACATCATTATACATACAAAAAAAAATCTATTGAGTTTTTATACACTGACAATAAACAATCTGAAAAAGAAATTAATAAAACAATCCTATGTTCAATAGTATCAAACAAGATAAAATGCAACACATAGAAATAAATTTAGCCAAAGTGAAAAATCTATATACTGCAAGCTCTAAAATATTGATGAAAGAAATTGAAGAAGACCACAAATAAATGAAAGAATAGCCCACGCTCACGGCTTAGAAGGATTAACATTGTTAAAATGTCCAACCTCCCAGCCACCGCCGCCTCAGGTCGTGGAGCTGGAGCAACCTCACCCCAGGGCCGGCATCAAAGTTTTGATTAATTTATCCTTTGGAGGAGCAATTGGGCTGATGTTTTTGATGCTTGGATGTGCCCTTCCAATACACAACCAATATTGGCTGCTCTTTGTTCTGTTTAAGTCCTTCCACCTATTCCATACTGCATAGCAAGAAGATTAGTGGACAATACGGATGCTATGAGTAATGCTTGTCAGGAACTTGCCATATTTCTCATGACAGTCATTGTTGTCTCAGCTTGTGGACTCCCCATTGTATTTGCCAGGGCACATCTGACTGAGTGGAGAGCTTGTGCACTTGTTCTCACGGGAAACATGGTCATCTTCGCAACAATACTAGGCTTTTTCTTGGTCTTTGGAAGCAATGATGATTTCAGCTGGCAGCAGTGGTGAGAAGAAGTTACTGAACTATTATCAAATGGACTTCTGGTCATCTGTTGGCCATCCATGCATATGAGAGAGATGGGGCAGTAGTGATACATGGAGTAGCAAGTCTCTTGGGGGTACCCTAGGTGCTCCCTTCTCACTTTCATTTTACACATTTATTTTCACAGAGACTTGCTGAAGGATTAAAAGGATTTTCTGGTTTGGAAAAGCTTGACTGGCTTCACACTTTTCTATAGTATGCTTTTTGTGGTGTCCTGCTGGATTTAAATATTTGTATGTTTTTCCTGTTCAGCTTTTTTTTTTAATCAATAAGCAATGTTAAATACTTTTTAATGTGTTAACCATTTGCATTGGTTAGAAATTCAGACTTCTTCTGGCTATATTACTGGGCTAAAGTACATATTTATTCTTATTTAATCTCCATTATTATAAAAATAAGTTTTAGGATAATATTGCCTCCACTTTTATGCACACATGCAGACCATCGGCATACCTTATAGACTATCTACTCAGTGCAAATATAGCCTCATTGATACCTCAGAGCGCCCAAGTGTTAATGCCTATACCCTCCACAAGGGTTGCTGGTTTTACTAGTAGACAGATGTTTTGTGAATTGAAAATTATTTTGTGGAATTGTTACAAAGGAGTGCTTTTTTTTTGGATTGTTACAGTTATTTATGTTAAACTTTAAGGTAAGGATGTAAAAACAGATTTTTGAAATGCTGTTATTTATGTTTATTATAGTGAAAGTGGAGTGAGTTGCAGTGTGGGAAAAAAAAACAATGTTGAAATTCCATTGTTTGAATGCTTTTTCTATTTATAAGTGAAATTTTTGATTGGCCTTTTGTATTTTATCTTGGGTAAAATGGACATACATGGAACTACTGATGAGGGAAAGTGGTATGTTTCCATCATATATACCATAAAACCTTAAAAAAATAAAAATAAAAATAAATAAAATAAAATGCCCAAAAATCCCAATTGCATTCTTCATAGAAACAGAAAAAACAGAAATTCATATGGAGAGATTAAATACCCAGAATAACCAAAATAATGATGAGCAACCAGATCAACCTGAAGACATCACATTACTCAATTTCAAATTATACACAAAGCTAGAATAATCAAAACAGTATGGCCACCACCTGCCTCCAAAGCACAAGGTCCTGAGTTCGATCCCTGGTACCAAGAAAAAAAAACAGTATGGTACTGTATAAAAGCAGACACATAGACTAATGGAGCAGAATAGGCAGCCCAGAAATAAATCCACTTACTTATAATCTGTTGACCTTTAATAAGGTGCCAAGAACAGAATGAAGAGATAACCTATTGAATGGAAGAAAATATTTGCAAAGCAAACCTGTGAT
This sequence comes from Heterocephalus glaber, assembly GCF_000247695.1. The sequence goes on along the minus strand of NW_004624792.1, from coordinate 5,399,913 downwards.
AAGGGGATTTTTTTTCAGAACAGATAAGGAATTCAAACAACTTAACCAGGAGAAAACAAGTAATTTCATTTTATTTAAAATAGGCAAAGGACCTGAATAGATATTTCTCAAAAAAAGGACATATATATGCCTAGCATGTATGATGCCCTGGGATTAATCCCCAGTACCATGGGGGGACAAAAGGAAGAAGAAGATGCAGAAGATGAAGAGGAGAAGGAAGACATAAAAATGGCCAATATACATATGATAAAATGCTTAACATCATTAATCATTAGGGAAATGCAAATTAAAATCACAATGACATATCACCTCACACCTGTTAAAATGGCTATTATTGCAAGGCATGTCTATAATACCAGCTACTCAGGAGGCTGATGCAGGAGGATAACAAGTTGGAGGAAAATCTGAATAACTCAGAGAGATCTTGTCTCAAAAATTTTTTTTAATTTCTAAGGGATGATGGTACAGTTTTGTGGTAAATTGCTTGCCTAACCTGCACCAGGCCCTGGGTTCAAATCCCCACTACTTAAGTGGGAGAAGGCTATTATCTATTATCAATGAGACAAAACATGTCTTGCCAAAGATGTAAAGAAAGGAAATCTGCAGTGTTGGTGCAAATATAAGGTGGTATAATCATTATGGAAAACAGTTTGCAGTATCTCAAAAAAGTTAAAAACAGAACTACCATATAGTCCAGTAATGAAGTCAGGTATATTTCCAGTGAAAATGAAGTCAATATGTTGAAGAATTATCTGCTCACCTACATTCACTACAGTATTATTCACAATTGTCAATATATGCAATAAACCTAAGTGTCCATCAACAGATGAATAGGATATAAAAATGTAATAGAAATCCTCTCATTTTTGATAACATAGATGAACCTGGAGGATATTATGCTAAATGAAATAAGCTAGGCACAGAAAGACAATGACTAAATGATCTTATTCAAATTTGGAATCCAAAATAGTTAAACTCACAGAAACAGTAAAATGGTGGTTTCCAGGGGTTAGGAAGTGGGAGAAATGAGATGTATCTTAGTTACTCATTGCTAAGACAAAATCCTGACACTCACAAGTTAAAGAAAGAAAGTTTCATTTCTGCTCACAGTTTGTAGAGGCTTCGGTTCAAAATTGGCTGGCTCCAAGGCTGGATGGCATTGCAGAGGGGCATTGCAGTTCATGGCATGCTAGGTAGAAGACAGCAAAGCAGCAAAGCAGCAAGCAGCAACAGCAGGCCTGCCTTCCCTCTCTCCCTTTAGAGTCTATCCAGGTTATAAACCTACTGATTGGTGCCACCCACACTTAAGGTCAGGCTTCCATTATCCACACCCAGAACTATACTAAACCAATTTAGTTACCACACACCCTTAATCCCAGTATCACACACCCTAGAACCAGCCAGCTCCAAAAAGCCTCACCTATGGGGAGACATCTAGATACAAGCCATAACAGATATCAAAGGAAAAATAGCAAAGAATTAGAGAATGTCCTCGAAATGGGTCCTACACAATACAATATATTCTTACTAAAACACACATAGAAGAGTGACATGCACGATCCCTACAATTGAATCCAATCTATCACCCCAACCCATGCAATCTGAAGATAGGGGCAGTCTGGGGATTAAACCCAAGGAGCACTGAGCTATATCCCCAGCCCTTTTTATATTTTATTTTGAGTCAAGACCTTGCTGAACTCAAAGTTGCAATCCTCCTGTTTCAGCCTCATGAGTAGCTGGGACTACAGGCATGCACCACTCTGCCTGGCCCTTCCCCCTTTAAATAATATTCACCATTGGGGCCAGGGATTTATCTCAACAGCACAGCGTCTGTCTGACAAGTGAGAGATCCTAAGCTCAATCCCTGGTGCCAAAAACAAAATAATAATAATAGTAATAATAATATGCACCATAGATGTACTGATGAAATGTAACTAGTAGCTATCTAGTACTGATAGATTGTGCCTCTTATCCTTTGACTGGGCCATAATGCTTCCATAATCACCTAACATGACATAATAAGGTAACAGTCTCATTTATGAGCCAAGGTTTTTTTTACTAACCCCTCAGTTTGTATTACCAGAAAACCATTTGATTTTCATTGTCCTGAGAACCCTGTAAATAGAACATTATCAATGGAGTCACAGGTCCTGCAGAACCCCTTGAGTCTGTACCCTTTCTCTCTACAAGTTTAGGTGACATCTGTCACTTTTGAGAGCAAATTTTCAATAGAGGCCAAAAGTGGGTGGAGTGGGCACCAGGATTAAAAAGAGATGTGAGGGCCCAGGATTTAGCTCAGTGGTGCCACCGCCTGCCTTGCAAACATAAGATTCTGAGTTCGATCCCTGGTACCAAAAAAAACAAGAGAGAGAGAAAGAGATGTGAGGCTGACCAGGCAGTGGGTGCAAAATGCCTGCCTACCTCACACCCTTCATGGAAATCAAGCAAGGATGACATATGTGTCATCTCACAGAGGCAGGAACTAGACCCACCTCACCGGCAGGGAGCTGGGGTCAGATTGTACACGGAAGCCACTATACAGGTAAATGTAGAGTCTTTATATGGATGCAAAAATCCTAGAGCCATGTATTCAGGATAAGGACTAAATGAGTTAGCAGCCATGTGTTAGATGTTTTTGATTTGCTTAATTAACAGGAATACCCATTGTAAGGAAACGTGAGTTATGGCTAAGAGAAGAAAAAGACTGAGGTAGAGTTAGGCTCAGTGTGAGAGCTCATGCTTACTATGTGTTGGCCCTGGGTTTGAGCCCCAGCACCTTAAAAAAAAAAGAAAAACAAAATGAAAAGGCCTACTGTAGCATTAGACAGAGTCTAAGAGGAAGAAAGTATGTAAGTGCTAAGCACACAATGAGCAATATCAACACCTGGGGCCCTGTGTCTCATTCTGGGCACCATGCTTTAAAAGTGGCTTTGGCACATATAAAGAGATGTAAAGATAATAAGGAAACCATTACCCATTTTACAGTTCAGTTCCTCAGTACCAGGGGTGGGGGATAAGAGCCAGAGGCAGAGACAGACAGACAGAGAGATAGAGAAAACTGAAGTCAGGGTGTAAGCAAAAAGTTAAAAGTTAAATCAAAGACCAGTCTCAGTCCTGCTGGACACAAAACATGTACAATCACATTAAAGGGGCTGCTGGGGGAATGGTGAGCCCATAGTAAAAGGAGTTTCTTCTACTGCTATTGAGAGAGTGACTGGTTAACCCTTCTAAGATGGAAAGTTTTTCTTCAGATTCACCCACTTTATATAGATCAAGTACCAAAGAATAAAGGCAAATACAATTTAAGATTAAATATACAAAGGGGAAGCATGATAGAATTTCAGAGTGATGAACTGTGCTGTATTATGTTTGTGGTAGCTGTTATATGGCCCTCTATGTTTGTCAAAATCTGTAAAACAACAAAAAGTTTTATCCTGTAAATTATAAAATAAACAAGTCAAAGTGTTTTGTTTAAGTAGAACAAAGCTAATTTTTTTCCAAAGACAGCTTCTTATTTACCCTATGCTAAGCACAGATTCCAAACTGGAAGAAAGAGCCCAAGCATCAGATCTTTTCAGTTCTCGTTTAGTACTTGACACACATTCTGGAGAAATAGAGAAAGAAAAGGTGCTGGTTCTCACTCACATAGCCCAGAAAAAAGAACGCGGAGGAGGGCGCTTCTCATTCCCTTCTCAGCGCAGGGCCAGGTGGGGTCCGGATATGGGTTAGAGTGCGATACAGAATGTAAGCACTAGGGGGGCTGGGGATTTAGCTCAGTGGTTCAACAGCCTGCCTCTCAATCACAAGGTACTGAATTCGATCCCCGGTACTGAAAAAAAAAAAAAAAAGAATGTAAGGACTAGGCCTGTTAGGCTTCCTGGCCTCTCCAACCTGTCTAGATTGGAAAATAAACATAAAAGAAAGAAACGGGCATTCGGTCATTCCCTTCCTCTGGCCTCTCCTTTAACAATAGAAGTTATTTAAGATTGAGTTTCTGTGATCTTGTCCTGACCTGAAAGTCTAAACATAGCACCACTTATTTACCTAGAAAAAATAAGAAAATCCATTTATGCATTCACATGAGCTTAGGTCTACATTTTCAATATGCAGTAATCTTCATTTAATATCTTTGTCACAGAAGTATATGACCAGGTCTTACATTCCATTCATTTTTCAGCATTAATGTCACTCCCATGGAATGAAGCATTCTACCTAAAATAACTACAAAGTCACTTCCTGAAACATTAACCTATTTTAGTTCCTGCCATGCCCTACAGTTATCTGATAGTTTACACAATTGCTTATACATATGGTTTATCTCCCCCAAAATAACATGCACTTCACAACGGTAACTTTGTCGAACTTACTATGAGTGTCTAGAGTGTTTTGGACCTAGTAAGATCGGTGATCAAAATGTAAAATAGGAAGAAAAGGTCCAAAGGGGTATGGGTAGTGGGAGGGGCAGGGGAAAGGAAAGAAGGGAAAGGAAAAATGCTGAGAAATGGAAAAAATGGAAATAAAGTCTTTGTAAATAGGGAAGGGTGGAGGGGGTGAAGGGAGGGCTAGGAATGGGGAAAAAATAAGAACCAAGATGCATTATGTAAAGGTACAATCCCCAATGAGAAATGCAATTGTGTTGTATACCTATAATGTACCAGTAAAAGAATTTAATACAAAAAAAAAAAAGATAGGTTATCAGCTTGTCCCCCGTTGCACAAGACTGTCCTGGTTTCAAAATACAGTGTCTCCATCCCACCGTCTGCCTCCCAAGTGCAAGGACTCGAGTTCGACCTCTGATACAAAAAAATAATAATAAATAAATAAATAAACAAATAAATAAATAAAATACAGTGCCTCCTGTCCTGGGAAGCCCCTCAGTCCCGGGAATACTGGGACAGCTGATCACACTATGAGCAGATACTTTCAATGCAATTATGATAAACTTTGGAAACTGAGCCAAGAAATTTTTAGTTTGTACTGAAATTTAACATAATGTAGTTCAGCATATTAGTCATAAGGTGGCACTAGACAACTAGATTTATCAACACCAACTTTTCACTGAAATCATTCTGAGACATCATTATATTCTAATTTAAAGATTCAAGTACTCAGCTGTTTTCATGGTATTATTAGAGTCTTTAAGATTTAAATATAGGGGGCCAGTGATTTAGCTCAGTGGTTCTGCCCCCTGTCTCTCAAGCACAAGGTCCCGAGTTCAATCCCTGGTACCAAAAAAAAAAAAAAAAAGATTTATTTATAGAGCTGGGTATCTTTGACACATATTTAATTCCCATGTGTATTTCTGACAATCATTACATTTTTCCATGTAGAAAAAAGATGAATTTCTAAATACTATGACTAGTTTGCATTTTTAATTTTATTTACAAGACTTTTGTCTCATTCCATGAAACATCTATATTTGAACAAATAAACTGATTGCAATAACATCTTATTTCCAGGGATTTAAATTCTGTGAGTGTTGGGCAGGAGACTGAAGGAGGAGAATCTCCATGAATTCAAGGCCAACTTTAAGTACATAGTGACAGACTGTTTCAAAAGTAAATAAATAAATAAAGCAAGTTGTAATTTATGATGGTGATCATGTGAAGATCAGAAAAAGTCAGTTTGCTAGGGAAAAAAATCTAAGGTCAGAAATGCCCTGAAAGTAAACTTTCCTCAAGTTTAGATAAGAGATAATCACAAGCAGTAGCACTTCCTAACAGCAGCTAGTAAATTCACCAACACAGAAAGGATTCATTTTCAGATTTCTTCTCTGAGGTGGAAATTTGTTGCTCTGAGTCAGAGATTAAAATTTGCTCAGGAGAAAAGTTTCTAAAACAAGGGCTGTAGTATAAAGAAATTTCATTTTCTCTTATCCCCAGAGAGCAAGATAGTTCAATTTGATCATGACAAGACAAAATAACACTTTTGTAAACTCGTAAACACATCTAAGCCATACTTATATGGTACTTCTGAAAGGTGTATGATTGTAGCCAAAGAAAAAGCATAGGCTGACACAGTAACGTTCTGGAACCATCATGGGGTGGGGGTAAAGGGGCTCTGGGGAAGAATTAAGGGAAACAGGAAGAGAGAGGCGATCAAATGGACTTCAACACAGTCAGTAATATTTATTAATTTTACAAGAAAATGATGATGAAAGTTCAGTAATTGTGTGCTAGCTTGTTACATTATTTTTCTTTCTTTTAACTTCCAGTTTGAAAAAAAGAAGAAGAAAGAAGTAGATATGAGTCCCAAGGGTCATTTGAAATTCCTGCCACAAAGCTGTGAGCCATGAAGAATACCTTAAAAAGTGTCCTTTGGCTTATGAGCTTGAAATTCATGCAGCCATTGGAGACCCTGGATGGATTATTCTTAGATATTGGTCACTGGGCAGGTGGATTTCTTTCTTTTTACACTTGCTATCAGAAAAAGGTGTTTTGCAAAATACAGTTCTTCTGAGAATGTTTTGTAGATAATGGCATCGCATATGTAGAGAGAGGTGGAGTAGGGGAGAGAGAAAAGGGGGAAAACAGCAGAGTAAGGAACCAAGAAGCCATTTCCCATGTGGCAGTTGACGATGACAGACTAACAGAGAAATCTCTGGCATGTTCAAAATGTTCTTCTTGTGGTGACAGTTTTGTCCAAAACAAATGGAACAAAATACAGGAAAGAACACCAAGGTTATGGGTGGGAGAGTGTGTGAAGAATTCTCAGCATTTTTGTCTTCCTTACAGGTCTTTCCAATAAATGGCTTTGAAGTAGCTGTAATAAAGAAATGATTTTGAAGAAATAATTTTGAAAGTAGCTATTTTTAGGGGAAAAAATCACTTTTAATGTATCTTTGTGTGGAAATATATTCTTCAATATATTTATATCATTTGGTTTGGATCAATTCAGAATTATACAAAATTACAATCTTACCATCAGTGAAGCTAAAATCTATAGTATTATTCTGATTCTTGAAGCTGAAGCACTTGCAGGGGTAAATAAAAGACAGAAGTAATACATTTATTCAACATCTCATGAAAGGTAACAGGATGAATATATGAAGCTTCCTTATAAACAAAGTTATTAGAGACATACTGTAACTTTACACTTATTTTCAACACTTTGAGGAAAATGCTTTTTTAAAAATTGTTATGCTTTACTCTCCTATAGTACAAGATCTGATTTAATCTCTTCTTTGCATTCACAAATGCCTGTTTCACTGAGCAGTAAGTGTGGAAATGTGCTCAGGAGCTACATGAAATGCTCAGTTTCCTTAAGGTCTTACCTGCTTTTCTTGGAAGCTACTATGTTATCTGAATAGAAGTAGGGATAGTCCTATTGATGTTGTTCATTCAGGGATGTATTTCTTATATATGTGTTTGTTTCTCAGATGTGTTTTTCAATAGTTGTGACTGAATTGAAGGGAGGAAGGTAGTATAACAATTAGGGTAGGATCACAGTTAGAAAGCTTGAGTTCCAGGAACCTGAAGGATCCATGGAATTATCTTCAGGTATTAATCAAAATCCCTACTTTTTAGGCTTAAAAAGATATTCACTAAGCATGGTGGGACACGCCTGTAATTCCAGCACTCTGAAAGGCTGAGGCAGAAAGATGGAAAGTTCAAGCTCAGCTTGGGCAACTTAGCAAAATCCAGTCTCACAATAAAAAAAAGACTGGGGATGTAGCTCCATGTGAAGGCCCTGAGTTCAATCTCCAGTACTGAGGGGGAAAAAAAGCTTGAGATACTCTTTAAAACTGTCATCTTCTAAAATGTGTTGGTAGGCGAGTGCTATTATTAAACGAATAGGTCTCGCTTTTACCTGAGAGTAAGTCTACAGAGCAATTAGAAGCACAGCCTCCCAGCCAGACTGGCTAAGTTCTGTAGAATTCTGGGCACTTTACTTAAATTCTTATGCCTCAATTTCCTCATCTATAAAAAAGGGGTTTTATAATAACAGTACCTACCTCACAGAGGTTTTGAGAAGAGAAATAAAAAATTAGAATTGGCATATAGAAAGTACAATTATTAGGGTATAGGGGTCCTTTTATCACAGCTATTTGACTCAGTTTTTGTTTTGTTTTGTTTTGGTACCGGGGATCGAACTCTGGACCTTGCACTTGCAAGGCAGGCGGCAGCACCACTGAGCTAAATCTCCAGCCCAATCGAGCTATATTACAGAAAAAAATGTAAAACAGTTTTGACCCATATTCTTTAAGGAAATATATGTTGGTGATGTCATAACTGTGGTAGTTGTGAGAACAGATGTGTATTTGAATACCTAACTTTGATCCTTGTTCTGTTCTCCTTGGCTTTTAAGCCCAGAAGGCAAAAGCTAGTTGTGGCGCTTTGTGTCTGCTTACAGGTTTGAGGCTGATACCTTTGGAGAAAGGACTATAAAGGAGTTTAAAAAAAACTCTTAGGCACATTGCAGTCTTTCTCCACAGAATCATCTATCAATCCTATGTTGTTTGTAGGAAAAAGGGAAAGTAGCTTGAGAAAAACAACTTCTGCCATTTTGAAAACACTACTTGCAGGCACAATGTTCTACTCAGTTCCACTTCCCCTCAAGAGTCCAGTGGCAAGTGCAGTTTCCTTTTTCACTTCATGGTTTTCCCTTCCTTAGGAAAGTGGCTCAGGAGAAGGCAGAAGGGCAGTCATTCCACCTGTGCCCCCTCAAACAGGCAAGTCCTTCACCTCCCTAGGTCTCACTTTCAAATTGTTTTCAAATGAAGACAACAAGAGTTACAAGATACAGGGACAACCTGCGATCCAAAGAAGATAATGTATGTAAAAACTTAGCATCTGAAGGGTGGGGAGCAGTCATGACTTCAAATAATTCACTTCTGCTTTCTTTCCTTGGGAGAGGTAAGTGCCAGCCTCAAAGTCACTGGATGCATTTCCCAATGGAAAACTTGAGTGTTACAAACTCCATAAAAGTTTCAAAGTAAAGGAATGCATGTCAATCAAATAATCACAATTATGCAACTCCATTGAGTTAGTCACAGAAAAGCACAAAGAAATGAAAGATAAATAAGAAACATACATACTCCTCAAAGGGCTCATAGTCTATGTAAAAGTGAAATTAAGGAGAGGAGGCTTCTGGGTCGGGATGCCACAGCTCCCAGTGCAGAAGAGGTGAGCCGCATGGGCAACAGCAGCAGCAGCAGCACCACCACCACCCCTGTTGGAATGAGAAGACACATAAACAAGCCTCAGAACCAGACTTCCAGATCACCTACAGCAACCCCAAAGGGAAACAAGATGGAGCATTCTGATATTCAATCACCTGGACTCCCTGAACTGGCAACAAAAGAAGATTTGGAAAAAATGAAATTCGAAATAATTTCTCACATAACAGCAGAGATTGTGACCATAGTACAAGACATGATTAATAAATCTAGAGAGGATACAGATTAAAAAAATAGAGGAGCTGAGGAACATGATGGAATCCTAACATAGGAAACAAATGGAATCCATGAAACAGATGTAAACAGATTTCCATGAGATTAAAAACTCCACTGAAAGTCTATGCAGCAAAATGAGTCAATGTGAAGACAGAATTTCAGAAATAGAAGATAAGATTCCAGTTAGTGACCAGGAAAAGAAAAATTGCTTTAAAATTGTAAGGGGCCACAAGAAATCAATCCAGCACTTGCTAGACAATGCAAAAAAGAATAACATGAGACTGATCAGAGTCAATGAAGAAACAGGAGAGAGTGCAGATGACATAAAAAAAAAAAGTTCACAGAAGTCATGGAAAAAACTTCCCAAGCAGGGGAAAAGAACTTAACATACAGATAAGGGAGGCATATAGGACTCCAACTAGACTTGATCAAAAAAATCTACATATAGGCATATAATTGTTAGGATTCCAGAAACCCAACAGAAGAACAAAATTCTACCAGCAGTTAGAGAGAAAAAACAAGTCACATACAAAGGAAAGCCCAGCAGAATCACAGCAGACTTATCAAAACAAACACTCAAGGCTAGAAGAGCTTGGAGTGATATATTTTAAATCCTATAGGAAAACAGCCTCCAACCCAGATTCATGTAGCCTGCAAAACTATCTTTCAAAATTAATAGGGAAATAAGACAGTTTCATGACAAAGAGCACCTTAGGAACTTCATGAATACCAAACCAGTACTCCAAGAAATTTTAGACAATATCCTAGGAAAAGACAATGAGGATCACAACCCCAGGAAGCCAAGCAGAATTAATCCATTGGGCATGACAAGAAATTAAAAGCAAAGGGGGAGAATCCAACAAAAAGAAAAAAGTCATGACAATGATAACTCAATACGTATCAGTTATAACCATTAATATTAATGGTCTCAACTCACCAATCAAAAGAAATAGACTGGCAGAATGGGTCAAGAAGCAAAATCCAACAATATGTTGAATACAAGAAACACACTTAATTGAAAAAGAAACTCATAGACTGAAAGTTAAAGGGTGGAAAACAATACTCCATGCAATAGGAACTTGAAAAAAAGCAGGAGTAGCTATTCTCTTTGCAGAGCAAGTGGATTTCAAACCCACACTGATTAAGAGAGACAAAGAAGGACACTATATCCTTGCAAGGGAACAATCCAAGACAAAGAGGTGACAATCATAAATAACTATGCACCAAACACTAGTGCACCCAACTATATAAAACAAATACTAACGGACATGAAAAATCATATAAGCACTAATAAAATAGTAGTGGGGGACCTCAATACTCCATTGTCAGATATAGATAAATCAACTAGACAAAAAAACAAGCAACGAAATACTAGAACTCAATCAAACTCTTGAACAAATGAACTTAACAGATGTTTACAGAGTGTTTC
>NW_004624792.1:5374591-5385880 GCF_000247695.1 Heterocephalus glaber | reverse complement strand
CACACATGTGTAAATACTGAATAGTTTCTCTAGTGTGAGAAACTGAAAGTGTAAATAAGGACTAAAAGGTATAATAGATAGTTTGAAATAGGAAGAAAAGGGGCAAAGGGAAGGGGTAAGTGGGAGGGGTAGGGGAAAGGAAAGAAGGGAATAGAATTAATATGAGAAAATGAAAAAAGGAAACAAAGTCTTTGTAAATATGAAGGGATGGAGGGGTTGAAGAGAGGGCAGAGGAAGGGGGAAATAATAAGAACCAAGAGAGTATGTAAAGGTGCATATTTCCAATGATGAATGCCATTATATTGTACACGTATAATGTACCAATAAAAGTATATACAGTTAAAAAAAAAAAAAAAGAAATTAAGGAGTGTCCAGAATGGTAAATATTTAAACCATGGATAATGTAGAAGGCACTGAGGCATTGTCTTCTCCCAGTGGGCCTTAGGGAAGGCTTCTAAGGTGATGCTAGGGAAGTCCACTCTTTGGAAGGTGGAGGGTGTTCCAGTCAGAGCAGAGCCCCAGGCAGGGAATGACTGTAGTGTAGGAGTCCCTCCAAACCAGACATCCATGGAAGCACAGACGATGAGCCTGAAATGTGAAGTAGAGAGAAGATTCAGTGGCTGGGAACTTCCACAGCTTTCTGAGGTCAGCACTGATTACAAAGATGGTTTTGAACACAGAGCAGATTTTGCATTAGAGTGAGGAAGTCAGAGTGGCAAGAAGATTCATTCATGAGTAAAGAAACAATTTCCAACTCTCCATCAACTAAGAAATGAAAGTAAATGTGGTGCATCCAGATAATGGAATATTATTGGCCATAAAAAGTAATGTGTTCATGTATGAACTAAAAACAGGCTAAGTGAAAGAAGTTTGTCACCAAAGATCCTACATAACTATTTACACTGCCTAGAATGGTCAAATCAATAGAGATAGAAAGTAGACCAGTGAGTGCCAAGGCTGGGGAAGAAGGAGGGAGATGAGGAATAACCAATGATGAGTATGAGGTTTCTTGTTGGGTAACAAAAATGTTCTGGAATTTATAGTGTTGATGATGGCACGACTCTAAACATCCTAAAAAAAAACCACGCAGTTGTGAATTTTAAATTGTACCATTTAAAATGAGAAAGAAACTATTGCCATCTGCTGAAAGTGAAATAAAGACGATCTGAATAAAATAGCACCAGAGGAAATAAACAAGAACGGCTTCCAAAACATTTGGAAGGTACATTTACAAGGAGATGCATGTAAAAGGTATGGCGATAAAATAAAAGTAGGACACTCCTCAAGCCTTTTAACCAGAGGCAAAAGCCAGGTAGGACTGAGATAGAAAACAGGCAAGGAAGAGCTGGGTTTCAGACACGGTGGGACAGTAGTTACTGTGGTTCACAGAGATGGAAGTCATCAGCAACCAGAAATAAACAAATCCCAGAGGTACAACTCAATGGCAGAGGGCTAGCTCAGCATGCTTGAGGCCCTGGGTTCTAGCCCCAGCATCATTTTTAAAAAATAAAACAAACAAGCCTGTGGCCCAGCTGCTCAGGAGGCTGAGCCAGGCAGATTGTAAATTTGAGGCCAACCTGGGCAATTTAGTGAGATAATGAATCAAAAAAAAAAAGAGATGAGATACAGCTAAGTGCTTCCTGAGTTCAAGTCCCACTACTAAAAAACAAAAATATGTATTGGACCTTTTAAGGCCATGTTTAGCAAAAATGTGTAGGGTTTTTTTGGTACCAGGGATCGAACTCAGGACCTTGCTCTTGAGAGGCAGGTGGTGGAACCACTGAGTTAAATCCCCAGCCCAAAAAATGTGTAGTTTTAATTTATTGTCTTTCTTTAGTTTTGTTTCAAACAGAATGTGAAGTCATTATAAAAATGCACACTATATAAATGCTGTAGGATAAAAATAAAGAATGGGATTATAACATCAAGCAAAGTTAAATACTTAGGAATTAAGCTAACCCCGGAAGTGAAAGACCTCGACAATGAAAACTACCATACTCTGAAAAAAAGGAGATGGAAGAATCAGCAGAAAATCGAAAGACATCCCCTGTTCCTGGATAGGCAGAACCAGTACTGTCACAGTGGCCACACTTCCAAAACTGACACACAGATTTAACACAATCCCAATCAAAATACCAACAGAATTCTTCACAAAACTAGAGAGGACTAATATCTAGAATATATAAAAAACTCAGAAAATGTAGACTCCCCAAAATAAAAAATCCAATAGAAAAATGGGCAAGCAAAATTAATAGACACATCACAGAAGTACAAATGGCCAATAAATACATGAAGAAATGCTCAGCATCGCTGGCCATTAGACATATACAAATTAAAACAGCACTGAGAATCTATCTTATCCCCAGAAAGAATGGCTATCATCAAGAAATCAAATAATAGGACCAGGGATGTAGCTCAGTGGCACCGCACCTGCCTGGCAAGTGCAAGGTCCTGAGTCCAATTCCCAGTACTGGAAAAAAAAAAAGATAATAAGAAATCAAATAATAAATTCTGGAGAGGCTGTGGAGGAAAAAAAGAACTCTTCTATACTGTTGGTGGGAATGTAAACTAGTACAACCACTATGGAAATCAGTATGGAGATTCCTCAATAATCTAAAACTAGAAATTCCATTTGACCCAGCTATTCCCCTCCTAGATATTTTCCCCAAAGAGTTAAAGACATCATATTACAGTGATATATGTATATCCAGGTTTATAGCAGCACAATTCATAATAGCTAAATCTTGGAAATGGCCCATATGTCTGTCCATCAACAGATGAATAGATTAAAAAAATGTGATATTTACATACAGTGGAGTACTACTCTGCCATAAAGACAAACTTGAGTCATTTGTAGGAAAATGGATGCACACTGAGATAATAATGTTGAGTGAAATAAGTCAGACACACAAGCTTAAATATCACATGGTTTCTCTTATATGAAAAACCCAGAGTAAAAATAAAAAACAAATAAAAGATAGATAATAGGAAGTTGGAAGATACATCATTCTTAAAGAGGAAGAGGATCAAGAGAGGGTAGAAAGGATAGGGGATGAATAAAAGGAATTGAGATATGTTACCTACATATACCAACTTCCAACAAGGAAGTAAACATTTTGTACTATATACATATAGTATATGTATACTATATACATTATGTACTACATAGTAAACATTATGTACTATATACACGTACTAATAAATTTTAAAAATAAAACTATATAAAAAAGAATTAAAGACATCTTATTACAGTGATACATGCATACCCAGGTTTATAGCAGTACAATTCATAATAGCTAAATTTTGGAAGGGTCCTACATGTCCATCAACAGATGGATAAAAAAATGTGCTATTTATACACAATGGAGTGGTACTCTGCTATGAAGAAGGATACATTGAGTCATTTGTAAGAAAATGGATACACCTTGAGACAATAATGTTAAGTGAAATAAATCAGACACACTAGCTTAAATACCACATGGTTTCTCTTATATAAGAAACCCAGAGTAAAAATAGACAATAAATAATAAAGGCCAGGAGGTAGATCTTTTGCAAAGAGGAAGGGGACCAAGATGGAGGTGGGAGGGAGGGGAAGGAAAGGAGAGGTAAAAAGAATTAAAATGTGTTATCTACAGGTACAAACTCCCCACAATGCAGGTAATCACTATGCACTACAAACTAATAAAAATGAAAATTGTGAAAAATAGAGGATGTGATTAAAACAAAAGGGTATTGGCCTGGGGATTTAGCTCAGTGGTGCTGCTGCCTGCCTCGAAATTGCAAGGTCCAGAGTTCAATCCCCAGCACTAAAAAAAAAAAAAAAGGTATTAATCAGAATGGTCTAAGGAAGCCCAGGGATAAGTATGCAGGATATATATACACAATATTTTGTGCCTTCTGAAAGTGGATGTGAATTGAGCTCTGAGGTTTTTCAACAGCAAAAACATTTAAGAAATGCTGTCAGTGACAAGAGTCAACAACTAATGAGGGGTTTGAACAATGTGGCTTCCTGTGAACTGAGGTTTTGCAATTAAGATTTTTCTTTCCTACAGATGAAACCACCACTGCTGCCAAAACCTAAGTGTGTTTTGTAAGGGAACCATACCTCTCAAGTCCCCAGGCACTCTGCTTTCCTGGCTGTGAGATGCTAGATCTCTGGTTCCAGCCACACTCTCAGAAGGCCTAGAGGCAGGCTTCAGGGTCTGCTGCTGCTAGTTCTCCCTGCAGCACCAGTGGCCACCTCACCGTTTGAGGCTAGACCTGAGTGAGTCCTCTCAGTGAGACAGGGTCTCATAAATGGGTCCGTGAGTTGCAGATGTGCCCTGACCACCAGAATATGAACATAAAGTCCAGTCAAAATCTAACAACAGGCCCACTGTCCTCTTTCCCATCCTCTCTACCTCCCAGACCCAAAATTCCAGAGCAGCTAAACTGATGGCTCCAGTTGAAAAAAGAAGGGCAATTGAGGATTAAATATAAACTTTAAACGCACTGAATGGTAATACTCTCTATGGAAAAGATAAAGGATTACTATCTTAGTAATCAAACACAAATAATAGGTTTGATTCTCACATGCAGCCCAGAACTAAGAATTATTACCAACATGGGTTTCTTTCTTCCTTTGAGATTCTGCTTTGATTCTCCCTAACAGGTCCAAGGAACTTTTTGATTTGTTTGTTTGTTTGGTGTTTTGTTTGTTTTGGTTTGATTTTGGTACAGGGATCGAACTCGGGACCTTCCGCTTGCGAGGCAGGCAGAGGAATCACTGAGCTAAATCCTCGGCCCCGTTTTTTTTTTTTTTAATCAACACCATCATCCAACCGCAACCATTGCCTTTAGGATGGGATGTTTCCCTACTAATGGGAGCAGCCTGAAAAACTAAAGAAGAGATGGGAAAGAAGGGAGAAGAGAAGGCACAGGGAATAGAAAAAGAAATTTTTCTAACTAAAAATAATTACAAAATGAACAAATACCTTGAAATATCAAGCCATTCTTCCACTTTCTCGAAAAGCCAAAATTGTATCACCTCCAGCTCACCTTTCTTCAACTTGTTGTTGAATTTTTTACAATTTTCTTGCAAGCGCAAGGTCCCAAGTTCAATTCCCAGTACCAAAAAAAAATACAATTTTCTTTGTAGACCATTGGCTATAAGGCAGTTTACAAGAAAACACAAGCAACCTTGCATGAAAGCACATGGGTCTTTTGTCATTAGCAATGGGCTACCCCTCACCTTACAATTAACCAGTCCAGTGAGCTACAAACTGAGAGCACTTTGGGCCACAGTCTCAGGATTTGTAAAATCAGACATTTAACGAGATGGTTTCTGACAATCTGATGTAATGCAGTGACTAAGAATGAGGTTACAGACATTTGGTAATGCCGGGCTTGAATCATTTCAATATTTATATTGTCACATATGCTAAGCCTCGTTTTCCTCATTTGGAAAATAAGAGTAATTTCAATATGATGCCACCTACTTTATAGAGCAGTTACAATGCCTACTTTGGCACTGGCATTCACCAAGCTTTCCAGAACAAAGGTTTCCTCTGTTGTTGAATGCCTTGGCTTCCTGTGGTATTAGTAACACCCTACAGAAGACATGGGACAAGCCAGGAGAAGTGGTGTACAACTGCGATCTCAGCTATGCAGGAAGCTGAGCAGAAGGATCACCAGTTTCAGGGCAATTTAGCAAGACCCCATCTTAAAATAAAAAATAAAAAGGGCTCAATAGTAGAGCGGTTGCCTAGCACGTGTGAGGTCCTTGGTTCAATCCTCATCACCACAAACAACAAAAAGATTTCAATATAGAAAGCACATATGACTGTAAATTCAATAAGAGCAAAATTGAGCCTTAATATTTTTCTCATTACAAAAATAATACTGGCATTATAAGGATTTTTAGAAAATATTTGTAAGCATTAGTTCTTCTGCAGAAAGATATATGAAAAGTAAAGTATCTCCTCTAAAACATGACAAATTTTGAGATAAAATGACCAAATGGTTGGGCCAGGAATTTAGCTCAGTGGCACTATACCTGCCTCACAAGTGTATGGTCCTGAGTTCTATCCCTGGTATCAAAAAAAAAAAAAAAAAATGACCAAATGGCCTTAAACTTTGGTGTTATAGAACTCAAGCCTTTCAAACTTAAAAATCTTGCCATTAAGCAGCAGAATGCAAAGCTGTACAAAATACAATCACTGTGATTTGTCTTCTCACTTTACTGTGGCTCTGCTGTTTTAAATGCCATTTCCTCCCAAAGAGGGAAATTATGGAACCTATTACCCAGAATGTTTCTTCTCGACCCCCTCCTTGGGCTGGCCCTATTTCCGGTCAGCAAGAGGCAGCTGCTTGTGATATCCAGTTGCCTTTTCCTCTGCACCTGCCCTACTCAGCCCAGTAGAGATCATCTGCAGCAAGTGTGGCCTCAGAGCTGAAGCTTGGCAGCCTTCCAGGGTCCTATGATCCGAACAGTGACAAGATCCTATCTTGGCATATGACGTTGAGTATGGGCTATAGATGATGTTCATGAACTAGCTCAGAAAGAATTTGTAAAGAACGGGTTTGTGCTAGGAATGATGGAATATACTAAAGAGGAAGATAGAAAACACCACCATGTGCTTTTAGTCCTTAAGTCCTTAGCACCCCTTACCTACACTACAACTATTGCAATAAGCTTTTATGCTACTAAAAGCCTGTAACAAATATTACTCAGCCATAAACAGAAATTGAATTTTTATATATGTGACATCAGGGATAGAACTTGAGAACATTAGGCTGAGTGAAATAAGAGGGACAAATATTGCATGATTTAATTTCTATTAGACACTTAGAATATGCAAACTCATGGAGAGCAAATAGAACATAGGTTAACAGGGATTAGTGGAAGAAGGGGAGTTATTGTCTAAAAGGTACAGAGTCTGACAAATGATGAAAAAGTTCTGAACATAGGGGTTGGGAATGTAGTTCAGTGGTAGAGTGCTTGCCTAACATGTGCAAGGCCCTAGATTCAATCCTCGGCCCACAAAAATAGATAGATAGATAGATGGATAGAAAGACAGATAGACAGATAAATAGATAGATAGATAGATAGACAGACAGATAGATGATAGGATAGATAGATCTGGATATAGATAGTGATGATGGCTTCACAACATTATGAATGCATGTTATATATTCATCCACTTACAAGTGTTCAAAATGATAAAATTTATTTCCAGCTATGGGGGAGGCTGAGACCGAAGGATCATTAGTCCCAGGCTAGCCAGGGCAACTTAATGAGGCCATATCTCAAAAAAAAAATAAAAAGGGCTGGGGGTACACACTTACCTAGCAAATATGAGACCTTAGATTTAATCTCCAGCACCAAAAGAAAAGCCAGGTTTAAATATAGAAAACACTTACATCCGGGGATTTAGCTCAGCGACACCGCGCCTGCCTCACAAGCGAAAGGTCCTGAGTTTGAACCCCGGTACAAAAAAAAGGAAACACTTATGACTGTAAATTTTAAAAGAGCAAAAATGAGGCTTAATTAATATTTTTTCTTATGTTATGCATATTTTACCTCAATAAAATAATCAATGAATGCATCAGAGGCAGGAAGTGGGAAAGTCTGTTAAATTCACTTTGTCAGAGAGACAAACTGCTTCAAATCGAACTTTAACATTAGGCACCACATTCACGGCTATCATCCACATCCACTTCAAGAATGTGTGCACTAATCTTGGGGAGGATAGAAGGGTAAATGATCAGTGGAGGGTTATTCTATTTCTGAAATTCTTTATTTTTAAACAAAATATACCAAAATATTATACATTTAATCTAAGTGACTGTGTATGAGTGTTTTATTACTTTCTCTACTAAATAAATTTTTCACACCTTCAGTTCTTTCCTCAAATCTCTAACATCTTCTCCTCCTCCATCCTCACTTTCCACTGATGACTTTGTTTCTTACCTCCAGAAGCAATCAGAAATCCCTCACCCTTCCCATCCCGTCAGAGTCTAAGTGTCTATACGCTATACCCTATACCCTATACCCTAAGTGTCTATATCCCTGCCCACTTCCATGGGGAAGCTACCCAGAGTCCACATCTCCTTTGTGCAGAAGCTCTCTTGTCTGTCATCTATTCAAGTCTGTCTCTGCAGTAATTCTTCAGTGCCTGTCTTTTCTGCTAGAGCATTATCTCTATTAAGCCAGGGATTTTGCCTATATGGTTCTCTGCTGTATTCCAAACATGGAGATCATGTAGACTCTCAATAGATATCTATTCAGTGAAAAAATGTACTCCTCTATATATTTGAAATATTTTGATATTTTAAAAATGAAATGTTTGAACAAAAAAACAGACCTTGAGTGCATGAAAAACTTGAAATAAAGGATTCTGCCCATTAATACTTGAAATAAAGGATTCTTCCTTGTTTCCATAAATCATTTAAATGTCTCAGAGGTGCCAAGATTTCAACCTCCAAGCCACATCTCCTAGAAATCACATACGAAATACTTGGTCATCTCTATGGTCCCATTATTCTTTTAGAAATCATCCTGACTTCTTTTCCATACAACATTGCTCTGGACCTAGAAAGTACACATTTCAAACCCCAAGGAACATGAAAATAACTTTGGCTTCAACAAAATTTTAAAAAATCAAATACAAGGGCTGGGGATTTAGCTCAGTGGTTCCGTCGTTTGCCTTGCAAGCGCAAGGACCCGAGTTCGATCCCTAGTACCCAAAAAAAAAAATCAAATACGAAAGGTTAAAAGCTGAATAGCCTTTTGTAGACATCAGAAAATGCCATAATAAATTGTCTATGCTATTTGTAATGTTAATTACCTTTATTCTGAATTACATAGGCTGTGTTTCTTAAAACTATAAAGGAAATGTGGCTATTTTTGGTTTGGTATCTATATTTCCGTCATCAAAGCAGGGAGCAAATATCATTACTGGAGCATTTTTATTCTGAGTTGAGAACACTGAAATAATCTGATGTAAAATACTTTGAAAACTTGTCAATCATTAAATAAGTTTGAAAACTGAATCATCATTAATCACAAAAGATGAAGGAGTGTGCATTTCCATGGAGGTCTCGTTAAGTGGAATTACACAGGTACTTTTTCATTTTAAAATTTTCTACTCTAATAAGTGACTTCATTAAAGTTTTATAGACTTTCATCATACACTTTAAATTAAGAGATCTTTTAGCCAGAACAGAAGCTAACAAAAACTATATTTTATTTTTTGATGTTTTAGTTCTATAGTGACTTATTTGATTGTACCTTAAATCAAACAAGTTCAGTATTTTTATTAGTATTTGGAGAAATATATTTTAAGCATTTTCTTTCCCTTTGGCACATAGTACTTTGATAGTAAAGAAACTGACTTGTGTGCATTTTAAGGGTGGAGATAAAACTTTAAAATTAAAAAGTAGGATTTCTCTTCCAGCCAAAATTATGACCTAATTTAGGGGAAAACCAGCCTTCGGGGCCAAAGCAGCTTGTTAAGACTCAAGAATTCTAACCATTTCTCTGGGCTTATCCGCAAACTAAAGCAGTAATGACTGAACTCACTTCCCTGAGGCCAGTTTCTACATCTAGAAAGTCGAATACTAAACTTACATTCAAGTGCTACCCAGTTTGCTAGGTAGTAGATTTAGCGGCCCTCAGGTGTTTCTGTGGTGGCTCAGCCCAACATAAATATTCAAGATTAGTGCCAAAAGTTGAAGTCTGTTACTGTTGGTGCCACCAAATGACTTAAATTCATGAACTTCCTTGTTCTTAGTACAAGAATGAGTAATTCTTAAAAAGTTTTATTTAAACTAGTAAATATTTACAAAGGATATTAGAGTAGGACATTCATTATAGCATAAAGTAGATATAAAGAGAAAAGCAATTATTGAAAAGATGTTATCTTTCAGCAAGTTTCTTTTCAAACAACTTCAGTACTTAGTCAAGTACTAAGTGGTATACACCCAACTCAAATCAATGAGTCATGATAAGCCTTTTAAAGATTATTTGTTTTTGTCAGCTGCCACTAAAATTTTTAAAACTCGTGTTTTTATTGATAAAGATGAACTCATTTTGATACAATTGATATCAAAGTACTATAGATTAACAAATTAATATTAGTTGTTATATTGAACACCAATATAGATAGATGATTTGTCTTACTATTTCATTATGAAGGCACTAAAAGCTTAGATCTGATTCATAAATATACTTTATATTCACTCTACAATGACATAGTTCCAAAATATTGCTTATTTTAAAAAATTACTAAATTATCTTTTATTAATATGTATGTTATTTTGGTAAAGGCCATGTCTTATCCTTTTTTTTCTAAAACAATGGTTTTTAAGTCAGGTGTAGTGGTGCACACCTGTAATGCTGGCATTGGGGAGGCTGAGACAGGAGAATCCCCATGAGTTTGAGATCAGCCTGGGTTACATAGTGAGTTCAAGTCCACCCTGAGCTACATAGTAAGGCTCTGTTTCAAAAAAACAAAAAATAACTAAATAACTAAAGTAATATTTTTAAATGAGAACCAGAAGTGTGCTTATAATGTAATAGTTTGACACAAAAAAATCCATAAGTGATCAAGAGTTGGAAGTTTATAAAATAATGAAGGTAACAGTGGGTACTGGAAGAAAAGTTGCTCCAGAATCTCAGAGCCAGACTGATGTAGCCTCTCCTTGTGATCCTGTCTCTGTTCATCCCTGGAGTCCATCTTGCCAGGGCTGAAGCTGCCTCTATCCCACCACCCAGCCCCCTCAGAAGCCCCCCAGTCATCCCTTCCACAGTCCTTGTAGCCACCCCAATCATAGTCTCTTATGCCATAGCAACAATCATCTCCATAGTTACTGCCCACATGGGAGCCTCTTGGACACCCTCCTGGGCCATCTAGTTTAGGGGTCTCACACAGATTGCATTTATTTCTCCAAGAAAAGTTCATGCTCGCACATGTAAGATTAGGACACTTCCAATCCCCTCGCCTCCACCAGCTCCCCTAGGGGAGTCCTCCAGGGCCACCACCACCACTGCCACTGCCTCCATATGCTCCACAGCCCATGGGTCCTCCTCACTCTTGGCCTCTTTGACCACTGCCACCATCCCAACTGAGCCCTGCTCAGCGGGTAGCAAATGAGTGTTGGGAGCAATGCTACATAATTCTAGGGATAAATCATTTGGTTAGCCTAGTTCTCTTGCCTACAGCCCAGCTACAGAATAACTCCAGTTTGGCCTCCAGTCACAACTGAGACTTCAGTGATCCAGTGATGCTGTGATTCTCCAGGACAAGA
>NW_004624792.1:5254252-5374312 GCF_000247695.1 Heterocephalus glaber | reverse complement strand
TACCTTTCCTGTAATTCGCCGTGTGCTGCCGTGGCTCGCAGGAGACCAGGACTCACTGCAGAGGTTCTGGTAACGTCTCCTTCCCCTGTCCCCTACAAATGAGACCTTGGTAAGATTCCCAAATAATTCTTTACCATCAAACCAACTGCTTTAGCAGAAGGCAAGTCATCAGACGACACTATCGCCTCTCCAGCTTACCAGTTTCCTTATCGGTGTACAAATTAAGCATAGGCCATCCAGTTTTCTTATTTGTCTTAATGCCAATGTGTTTGAAGTGATCAGCCACAGACTCAATTTTAACACTTGCACCCAGGCTTTGGACAAAGATGGTGTTGTTTTCTGAATTATCCTACTCAGAATCATGACATGATCATTGGTCCCAATAGCCACCAAAGGTATTGAAGCCACCACAGTCACTTCTCCTCATGCCACCTTTGCCTCCACAGCCTCCTCCATGATCTCTGCTGCAGCTCACATGGTCCTGTTGGCCTTCCCCATATCTGCCACCGCCACCACCACTCTGGTCCTGACTGTCATAACCACCACCACTACCATTCAGGGAGGACTGATCTTAGCCATAAGATCCACTGCTAAAAATAAAAAAAAAATTTTTAAAGCTAAAAAAAAAATTAAAAAAATTTAAAAAATAAAAAAAAAAGATCCACTGCTACTGTTACACTGATTCTGCTGTCTACAGCCATAAGGAAGACTAGAGGAGCTTTGCTATTGTCTGTAGCTCTGTTGCTGTCTGCCATACCCAAATGGCTAGCCATAGCCCCCACTCTGAGGCTGCCCATAACTGCTCCTTTGAGAATTGCTACCATAACTTCCGGAGGTGCTGCTGGGAGCTGGCTGCTGGCCTTAGCCAGCATAGGAGGACTGTGGCCCATAAGATGATTGAGAACTCTGGCTACTGCCATAGCCACCAGTGGAGCCATATCCCTGGAGAATGGACCATCATAGCCTGTGTTCTGAGTCTATCTGTAAGAAGAATCATAGCTGTTCTGGCAGAGCATGAAGTGTCTGCTGACTGCCCATAACCACTGTAACTTTACTGTCCCTAAAGCTGATAGCTCTGCTACGAGTAGCTCTCCCCAGGCTGGGTGGGGAAGGCCTCATATTGGGTTGTTTGTTGGGTGCAGTCTTTGACCCCTACAAGCAAACACAGAGCACCAATGCTCCGAGGACTTATTCATTTCTATATCTCTAAAACTTAACAGAATCTTGGGATACATTTGACAATAAGAAATATTTATTGAGTGAAAATGCAGGCACACATTGACCCTGGCAGATAATATTTAGAAATCTATCCCTCTTTTTAGTTATGCAAATTTTTGACATACACTGACTGAGGACCAATTTGATTTGGAAGTAGCTGTAATGTACTTATTTTAAAATTGAATTGTACTTTGCCCCCTTGCTTTTGCTGAAGGTCTTTGGTAGATCTGGATTTTTTTCTCTTTCCCACAAGCCTTCCTCAAGAGTTGTTCTCCAATGTAGAATTGCTCTCCACATTGGCTCATCCACAGAGATGTCCTGAAAATTTTCTACCAGCAGTAATGTCACAAAAGTTGTCATGCATTAAGGCAAAGATGGGCCCAGTCCTCTGCTAAACGAAAACTGTCTTCCACCTGGGAAATGACTGATCACAGAAACGATCTAAAACCTGGAGAAAAATGAGCAGCTTCTTACATTGCAAGAATGTACAAATCCACTTTCTATGCAGTTAGAAAAAATAAAGCAAGTTCTGATGTCCAAAACCATCGCTTACAAGAAACATTTTTCAGAGTAGTCATTAACAAACCCAGAAGCTCATGTTGTATTACTTGTGATTAAAGCAGACCTCTTAAAACATCTTCAAATCTCCTTAGAAGGAGGTATCTTCATGATTTTCCACATATTACTAAACAAGTAGTAATTTAGAGATGATTGTCCCAGAAACTTTTTTTTTTTGCCTCCTTTTTGGTATGGGAAATCCAACTCAGCTTCGCACTTGCCAGTCAGATGTTACACCACTGAACTACATCCCCAGCCTGCGTCCTAGAAACATTTTTATTAAAAGAATTAATGAGCATGGAAATTTAGACTTGGAAAATTGTCAGGTTTTTATTCACTCCTGCTTTAAAAGAACATAAGGAATAAGGGAAAGAGAGTTTCTGATTTAAAACATGAGTCCTAGCCTCACTGAACTTCACCAATCCCATGGCTTGAATTCTGAAAGTAGATTTTGTAGTCAAAGATCACAACTTTCCTCTGTTTCTGAAGTTCTACCCAAAGTTATTTTTTAAACCAATGTAATCTCACAAATTCCTCGAGATTACATCTCAAACAATTCCAGAGTTCCTTCCCTTGCACTTTGCTCCTCTGCTGACAGATCGGTCCATGCAGATGTATCTTAGTCATGACCTTGGGATCTGGAAATGCCCTTCACCACAGCTGTTTTTAATGGCTTTCCCAAAAGTGTTGTGCCTGTGGAGATACAGGTTAGACTTCAGTTTCAATGAAGGAAAAAACGACATCTTGAAATGGGCCTGTTTGTAGGAAGAGTATTTTAAATCAGTGTCCTGGGGGAAGTTACAAAATGTTCTGTTACCTGATTTCTTTCCACATGTGGTTCAATACACCGCTTATGGTTTCAATTTGAAAAAGGATAAATTCATTTAGAAAGCTGTTTTCTAGTACAAATAAGATATAATTTTGGAAATAAGCCAGTTCTTTAGAATTCTGGGTGATTCAATCTAAGAATTGCCAATTATAAGTTCTAAACGTAATTAACTGATGCTTTGTTTTACTTTTGTTTTTTAACTGAGGATTGAACCCAGGGCCTTGCACATATTAGGGAAGTGCTTTACCTTTAAACTACATCTCCAGCCAGATACTTTATTTTACTTAAAGTTACAAGTGCTAGATTGTAAGTCCACAAACGGAGGTTCACATATACACCCCTCAGTGAACTGTGCAAAAGTGTAAGAGGCACAATGATGGTGAACCTTTTAGAGACCAATTGCTAAATTGCAACCCAAAACTCTCTTGTTTATGAAAAAGTGCCAACACTGCAATTAAACCTGAATACTGAGGTTTTAGCTTAAAAAAAAACAACTCATACATTAATATCTTTTGTCTTACAATAAAATACAATAACACACGTGCAGTAGATTCACCACTACTGTCCTAAACCATCTGCCTGAGAGCCGTCCATCCAGTCACACCCATTCTGCATGTTCATACGCTGCCTCGAGAAACCTTTCATCTTATGAAAAAAGGACCTCTCTTCCTTGCTGGTTCATGGCTCCAAGGACTAAAGATCATAATTAAAACGATGAGTTTTCATCTTTGACAAAGGAGCTAACCACCATCATTGGAGGAAAGATAGCCTATTTAATAAATGGTGTTGGAAAAACTGGATTTCAACCTGCCAAAGATTAAAACTAGACCCATACCTATCACCATGTACTAAACTAAGATCGAAGTGGATTAAAGATACAAATATTAAGACAGAAACACTAAACTTGCTGGAAGATAAGTTGGGTAGAACTCTTGAAGACATTGGCATAGGAAAAGACTTCATGAACAAAACCTCAGCAGCACAGGAACTAGCAGAAACAATCAACAACTGGGATCTCATCTTATTAAAAAGCTTCTGCACTGCAAAAGAAACCACCAACAGAGCTAACAGACAGCCTACAATATGGGAAAAAAATTTTAGGAGCTTTACGTCAGACAAAGGACTACTATCTAGAATATATAAAGAATTGAAAAAAAATCAGACCTCCCAAATTCAAAGACTCAATTCAAAAATGGGCATCTGAAATGAACAGATATTTCTCACACAAAGAAGTAAAAGCAGCAAACAAATATATGAAAAAATGTTCAACATCACTCGTCATTCGAGAGATGCAGATGAAAACAACACTGAGATTCCACCTCATCCCAGAAACAATGGCTGCAATCAAGAAATCAACCAATAACAAATGCTGGTGGTGTTGTGGGGAGAAAGGAACCCTTCTCCATTGTTGGTGGGAGCGCAGACTGGTGCAACCACTGTGGAAGTCAGTATGGAGATACCTCAAAGAACTAGGACTAGAGGTCCCATTTGACCCAGCTATTCCCCTGCTGAGTATCTTCCCAAAAGAATTAAAAGAATCATACCACAGTGATATATGTGCACCCATGTTCATAGCAGCACAGTTTGTAATAGCTAAAGCTTGGAAGCAGCCCAAGTGCCCATCAACTGGAAACTGGATAAAGAAAATGTGGTTCTTTTATAAAAGGGAGTACTACTCAGCCATGAAGAATGAAAAACTAGAGTCATTTATAGCTAAATGGATGCATATTGAGGCCATACTCTTAAATGAAATAAATAGGACACATATGTGTAAATACTGAATAGCTTCTCTAGTGTGAGAAACTGATAGTGTAAACAAGGGTTAAAATGATTAAAATGAATAACTGATAATTTGAAATAGGAAAAAAGGTCCAAAGATGAAGGAGTGAAGGGAGGGGAAGGGGAAAGGAAAAGAGAGAAAGGAAAAACTATGAGAAAAGAAAAAAAAATGGAAATTAAATCTATGTAAATAGGGAAGGGTGGAGGGGGTGAAGGGCTCACAGGTAATGGGGAAAAAAATAAGAACCAAGATATATCATGTACAGGTACAAACACCCAATGATAAATGTAAACGAATTGTATACCTAAAATGTACCAATAAAAGAACTAAAAATAAATAAATAAATAAATAAATAAATAAAACGAGTTTTGAGGAAGCTTTATATAAATCAATTCACTATAACACATAACTGTATTATACTATGTACATAGGTTAATAGGTTTTAAGACCAAAGGGTGACTTTGGGACAGGGATAGCTTGGCTGAAGCCAAGATGATCAGAGTTTGAATATATGAAAGACATGCATGGTAGGAGTGACTTTTCCTTTCTCACACCTTCACTACTCTCAAATAATACATAACTCTTTGAAGAGGAATCCTGTGAGCAAAGCAAAGAAAGCTTAAAACTGAAAACAGCTCTCCTGAAGCATTTAAGTACAACCTGGTGAGATAGATTTCTAAAAGTTACAGTTTCTTGGGCCGGGGATTTAGCTCAGTGGCACAGAGACTGCCTCATAAGCGCAAGGTCCTAAGTTTGATCTCAGTACCAAAAAAGAAAAGTTATAGCTTCTGTTCATGAGCTTGGAACTTAATTTTTTATAACAGTTAACACATGTTCTAATTTCTCATTAAGCTTTTAAGCCAATTTCCTTATGCATCCTTATTTGGTGCATAACTAATGAAACAACAGACTAATTTAAAATGTGTGCTTCTAGAAAGAAAACTATGCTTCAACTGGATAAGCTGTTGACAGGTCAGAGAACCCACTTTTTGCTGTTGTAGTTGTTTGGCATTGCTGAGGATTGAACCCAAGGCATGACACATACCTGCCAACCACTCTACCACTGGGCTATATCCCCAGCCCTTCCTTTAAAATTTTATTTTGAGACAAGGTCTCCATAAGTTGTCCAGGATGGCTGGCCTCAAACTTGCCATATCCCTGCCTCAGCCTCCCGAGAAGCTGGGACTACATACATGTACCATCACACCTAGCTGAGTCTGTTTTAATTATGTCAAGTCAGGGCCCCCTTTCTCTTCAAAAAGTAATATTATCTTATATTTACATTACAACTTATATTTTTTAAAAATTGTTAACTCTAGCTGGGCATGGTGGTGTACACATGCCTATAATCCCAGCGCTTCGGTGGCTGAGGCAGGAGCATTACCCCAAGTTCAAAGCCAGCCTAAGCTACATGGTGAATTCAAGGCCAGTCCGAACTGCATATTGAGACCCTGTCTCAAAAACAAAATCAAGAAAGTTGTTTACCCTACATAATCTCATTTGACACTTACAACAGCCTTGCATGATAAGCAAGGTCATATTTAGTCAAGAAGACTGAGGCTCAGATTGGAAAGCACACAGCTTAGTCTGGCCTCAGGTCTCCCAACTCCTGGTCCAGTGATCTTTCTATTCTATCAAACTGATTCTCAAAGTTAGATGAAACCCTCTATATGAAAGCTTATAACACTTCTTCCTTTCTAGGTAGCTTCTTTGGGGTTTGTGTCTTCATTCCTATAAGAAAACCCAGCCCTTGGGCCGAGGATTTAGCTCAGTGGTTCCGCTGCCTGCCTTGCAAGCACAAGGACACGAATTCGATCCCCGGTACCAAAAAAAAAAAAAAGAAAGAAAGCCCAGCCCTTTCTCCAAAAAAGGGCAGAATGTGCAGTACAAATGTAGTAACACCACTATACTAATTAATCATTTTAAAAATTCAGGCCATAGGCAAGAGTTCTAACTTATCATTAAAATTATAAATTTTTTTGGTACTGGGGATCAAACAGGACCTCGCGCTTTCGAGGCAGGCTCCGGAACCACTGAGCTAAGTCCCCAGCCCCGATACCATGTAATTCTAAAATTGAATTGTGGTGATGGTAACAGGGCTGCCAAAAATTACTAAGACTTATTAGACTTAAGATGGGTAAAATTTTACCCTGTCTCAAAATAAAAAAAAAAGGCTAGGAATGCAGCTTGGTTCAATCACCAGTAACAAACATGCACACACACACAAAGATGGGCAAAATTTATAACTCATCTCATAAATTATACATCAATGAGGGTGTTCAAACACTGTTACGGTCTAAACTGTTGTTCCCCCAAAATTCCTATGCTGAAGTCCTAATCTGAAATACTTCAAATGTAACAGTATTTGGAGATAGGGCTCTTAAAGAGATGATGGAATTAAAATAAGGTCACTGGGTGAACTGTAATCCAGTATGACTGATATGCTTGTAAGAAAAGATTTGAACACTGATAGGTACAGAGGAAAGGTCAAGTGAAGACATAAGGAGAAGGTGGCCATCTATAAGCCAAAGAAAAAAGCCCCAGAACAAAGCAATCCTTTCCAAAACCTTAATCTCAGACTTCTAATCTTTCTGCTATTTGAAGCACCAAGTCTGTAATTAATACACCCTCCTGAACACTCACACGCGTACACTCACACATGTAGCAGATAATATTATACTATCTAACACGAGCTGTATGGAAACCTGCCTTGAGCTATTGTTGACATTTTTACTCCTCTGAGCTTTTTTTTCAACAAAATTTTGTAGTTAAATTCATTTATATATGCTTAACATTAAAAACTGTCAACATTAACTATGAACTACCAAAATTCAATATATGCCATTTAAAAGCCAACATGACTTTTTTAATAACATAGCTCAACTCTTAGACTAATTCCTTGGTGAAGAATGACTGACCCAAAGTATCACACCCCTTGGTGGACATGATAAACACTGGGAGCCAATATCTGCGCACCTGTCCCCTTACCAAACCCTTATTATATATTGCTAGTTACATAGGGCTGTTCAAAAAAAAAGCTGGGCCAAAGAAATGAGGATGAAATTCTAGGTAATTTGTCTATAAAAATTGTGTAGAGTTTATGTAATTGGAAAGCATGGAATCATAAAATAAAGCAAGCATTATTCATTATATTTCTTCGCTGTAGAAAGTTTCCTTGTTTCAATTCCCCTCTTAATTTTGTCTCACAGTGACATATTGCAGCTCAATGAGATCCTGAAATGACAAGAAAGCAGGGGGTGAAGTACTGTGTTTAGTAAGCTAAATTTCAAGGGAAGTTATAAGAAGTGGCATCTACTGGTAGGCAATGCTTTCCTTCACATGTCTCTCTCTCCCCCTCGCTGTGTTGACAAATTGGGAGGTATGAGTGTTGCTGGGTCCTACCTGTAATATTTTACAGGACCTTTATTAAAAATCACAACTGTAGAGCTGGGGATTTAGCTCAGTGGTTCCGCCACCTGCCTTGCAAGTGCAAGGACCAGAGTTCTATCCCTAGTTCAAAAAAAAAAAAAAAATCACAACTGTAAATAAAAGTCTAATCTTATTTATTTATTTATTTATTTATTTATTTATTTATTTTTGGTACCAGGGATCAAACTTGGGACCTTGTGCTTGTGAGGCAGGCGCCAGAACCACTGAGCTAAATCCCCAGCCCTAATCTACTATAAAGAGATATCAAAATCTAAGAACTTTATATCTTAAAAATCACAAATACCACCTCCCAGCTCTAACAAAAATAGTTTGTTTTCTATCGGGCAGTGGTGACAAACCTGTGCTGTGAATACCTCAGTTGGCTGTTTGTTATCATGAAAGCTCTAAAAGGTTCACCAGAACTGATATGGTTAAGAAACAAAAGCTCTCCAAGAGAAGGAACCGGATGCTTTGTAGAGAAGAGATGAAGGGTGGGCATCTATAACCCAGAGGGCTATAGCCCTGCTACTTCTTTTGCTTCTTCTTGACCTTTATTTTGATTACACATTCTATTCTCCTTCAGCGTCTGAAGAATTGGTGACATCTGACTTTGAAGACAATCACTAGCATGTGTCCCAAGGATTGAAGATACCATTCCACAGTTGGAGCTTTATTTCCTTTTTTCCAGTTGGAGCTGCCATTAACAAAGTTTATACAGGAGATCCTGAATGTCTCAAATTCTAAAATCCTGGCTTTTAAATCTAATATGTGTTGGGCCAGGGATTTAGCTCAGTGGTTCTGCTACCTGCCGCAAAAGTGCAGGGACTCGAGTTTGATCCCTGGTATCAAAAAAAAAATCTAAAATATGTGTCCTATGTTAGCTAGCTAGTGTATATATATATATATTTTAATGTAATTTATTACCATGAAAGCTGCATGCATTACCTAGAATGTGACAACCACACACATTCACAATGTTTCTGATCATCTAACTCCACAGCATCATTTACATTATTTCCTTACCTCTCAATGGCTTTCTCAAATCTGTGGTCACCTGGGTCAACAGGTATCAACTCAATGATTACAAGGTCAAGCCATGAGATAGAAAAATCAAAATATTAATTTAGATGTTAGACTAAACTTCACTTTATTTTTTTCAGAATAAATGTCACCAAAGGACAAATATCTATGGTTTTGTGGATTTGCAGGTTAATGGCCAGAGTAAGCCAATGGTTTTCAGTTTCCCTGGTGGCTGCAAAGCAGTATGAGTCAAGGGCTTTGCCTTGCCATTCTTCCTTATTTCCCTATGTTGATATCAAGGGGACCCATTTCAGAAAGAGTATTGGTTTGCCACTTCCGGGCATATATTTATGAACAAGGAATTTATTCTTAATATAAAAAGAAATTGAGAGTGTCAAGAGGTGAGATGTAGGCTGAGAATAGGAAGAAGAAAAGACACTAATCGATATAGGGTCGAACACCTATATATTCCTAAGAAAAATATGATATTGAGCCAGTCTTTCATTGCATTAGGGCTCTGAGTAAAGGGGGATAAAATTATTCCTTTCATATATTAGTACTTAGAAAAAAGGTCATAAAACTCTACAGCTTTTTATAAGGGTAAAACAGGGAATGGAGACTGATGAATACAACAGGGAGGAACCATTAGTAAAATAATGAATTAAATTTCTGTCCACATTTCTAGCATAATAAGTCATCACTTGTTTAATCCCTATGGTTTGATTATACCTATCACAATATAAAAATATTATTTATGCCAAAAAAGGGGCCAGGGATTTAGTTCAGTGGTTCCACCACCTGCCTCGAAAGTGCAAGGACCCGAGTTCGATCCCTGGTACCAAAAAAAAAGTCTGTTTGCTCCAAAAGAAAATCACAAAATGGACTCATAACCTTATAGTTTGGTAAATAAATGTCAGAATAATTTGTAGAGCATGCATAGGACAAAAAAAGGTGACGTTTTTAACTATAAATTGAAAGTAAATCAAATATTATGCATCTATGTGGCTGACTCTGGAGATAAAGAAAAATACAAAAACAATTATGAAAATAAAACTTTCAGATGCAAGGCCCTGAGTTCCATTCCTGGTACCAAAAAAAAAGAAAGAAAGAAAGAAAGAAAGAAAGGAAGGAGACTTTCAGGAACTGCACAGGATATTTCTGTGCAGGAATCAATTTACTGACATTAAAGATATTGTAAAACATACCAAGCCTGTTTGTATTTAAAAGTGTCTTAATTACTTTTTTCATTGCTGAGTCAAAATACCCAACACCCAAAATTAAAAGAGGAAAGGCTTATTTTGGCTCACAGTTTGTAGAGGTTTCAGTTTTACCTGGCTGGCTCCAAGCAGGATGGCATGGCAGAGGGGCATCGCAGAAGAGAAACATTGCATGGCAGAAAGAAGTCAGCAAAGTAGTTAAGCAGCAAGTGAGTGACTCTTTTTGGCCCTTATCTTCTATCAGGGTACATCCTCTTACAATGGGTAGCACAGGGTGGGCATCTTCATTATCCACACCCAGAACTATGCCAAACCAATCAGTGGATTAATTTAGTAATCACATACCCATAATCCCAGAATCACTCACTTAATCCCAGCATCACACACTCTAGATCTACCCACCTCAGAAAAAGCCCACCTATGACCCCATGTGGCTTTGGAGGGACATCTAGACACAAGCCATAACAAATAGAAAATTATCTTTCCATTTGCAGGAAGTCTACTAGTTGTGCTTTAGGAAACTGTGAACCAAAGACCCTGTGAACTCCATTCTTTCAACAGGTTCTTGGGTTTATTTAGGTCCTATTACCAGTTGGCCATCTTAACATTTAGAAAAAAATGTCAGTTATCACAGTACTTTGACCACCATAGTCTACTCAAGTTATGTTGGCTTCCTACACCTGCTGTAACAAAGAACCACAGACTTTGTGGCTGAGATCAACAGAAATTTATTCTCTCACAGCTCAGTAGGCTAGAGATCAGAAAACAACTCTGTCTGCCTCTGTTGTTACCTGGTGTCCTCTCTGTATGTCTCTGTGTCTTCATATGAACTTCCCAAACAAATATTAGTCATTGAATTGAGGGTCCAATCTATCCAGTATGACCTCATCTTAACTCGATTACATCTCCAAAGATTCTGTTTTCAAATAAAGTCATATTCTGAGATTCCAGATGTACATGAATTTGGGGGACATTATTCAACTATGTCAACTAACAAATGATTTTAAAAGATATTCTTCAGTAATCAAATACCTTCTGAGAATCTATAACTTTTTAACATATGTGCTGTGTACAGAATCTAAATACAAGTACCTCAAGTTATCCCTTTAAAGTTTCTAGGAGTACAGTATTCTGAATTATTTTAAGTCTGACTGCTATTTACAAATCATTTCTTTGTTCAAGTAAACTGTGCTAAATTTTTTAAGTCTTGATCCTCAGTTGACTGAAATCCTCTCTAAGCATCAGATAATTTCTCCTGCTCTGGGTTCAGGAATGCAGATTATTGTTCTTTACCTCATTTTATTCCCAATATTTTTTCCCTTTTTAAACTAAGGATAGTTCCATATTTTTTAATACTTCAGGCTGCTGGAGAAATCCATCATATTTGCCCATCCTTTTGAAACATGACCTTCATTGGGAACATGTTGTCATTTTATGTCCTTCTTTTTAGTTACAGGATGGACTTAACTTTTTAATCCTGTACTCTGTCATCCTGCCATAGACAAACTCATAAAACTCATAAAACTTGGTGTCTTCAGTTATCTAAAAATACCATAAAAAACAGATGATATAACATCATTATTTTAAGATAAAAGGCAAAGCCATGTGGTTAAAATACAAATATGAAGAAAGCTCCACTTATGATTTTATATAAACAGTGGTAATCTGAGATATTTTATGTTCAGAGATTGAATTGATGTTTTATACTTGAGATCTTTTTTGAATAACATAAATATGAGACTTGGGCTTAAAGAATAAAAACGTTTCATTTCCCCCAAATAAGAATTTTTGAGAATTTTTTTCATTGTAATATTCATTTTATGAGAGTCCAGATGCACTAGATTTCTATGCTCTTGAATTCAAATGTGTTGCTTAAAGACAGGAAGGAATTTTGGGGGGTGGGCAGGTTGTTACTGGAGATTGAACCAGGGGCCTTCACACTGAGCTACATCCCCACCCCATATTTATTTATTTATTTATTTATTTATTTATTTATTTATTTAGAGACACTTTCTCACTAAGTCACTATATTGTCCAGGCAAGGCTTGTACTTGTGATCCTCCTCCCTGTTTCCCTTAGTGCTGGGAATACACTTACAGCCTATGTAGCAAGTATGTACTGAGACCCAGCCCCAAAATAGACAGTATCTGGGGAAACAAAGAAATAAGAGATGGGTTTACCTTCACCCCACCTCTACCTTTCCTTGGCCTCATACAGCATCTTAGTTCTTCCCAGGATTTTCCCAACTGCACTGTGCTAATCGGAAGGAACATGGCCTTCCGAGAACAATCTCCTGCCTTTGCATCCTCACCCTCCTCTAGCCACTGCATCTCTTCTTTACCCTCTCCTTGCTCCTCCTCCTCAGCCCGTGGCCTTGCCTTCTGTTCCACTGAGAAGAAAAACGTAAATGTCCTTCGTTTTCCCCTAAGTGGTGGAGACCAACTGGTGCCCAGAGAATTAGAGAATTGTTTGAAACGGGGAAAATAAATAGACAAATACAAATTTAAAGTGAGAAGTGTAGTGAGGAAACAGTTGAGAAGCCAGACACCTCAGACATCAGGAAGCTCTGCCAGAACCATGGCACCTCCATCTCCACTGGTCGTTTGTGCAGTACCCATCTGAGGAGGAGAGACGCTCAACCTCTTTCCTCTCCTGTGTCTTCACTACTGGGCTGGAAAAGACTAGAGGCAGCGTTGGAGCTTTCTTTCTGTGTCACCCACACCCCACACAGCTGGCTTCCCTATGTGAGGGCCCATTTGCTCAGAAGAAAAAGAACTTGTTACTATTTCCACCTCCGGAACCAGAAAATTTGTTTTTCATCCAACTAGATCAGTAAATATTTCAAGAGAGAACACTGAGGCTTTGAAATTATAAATGAATCTGCGCATGCATGACTCACACAGCAATGCAGCATCAAGACCTAAAACAGAAGCACACTGTCACAGTTCCCTGACTGCTCTCCATGCAGCTAAATTCAATCAGCATGTTTTGTGCAGGGATTTCTGCTTTAGCAGATCACTACCTAATCACCCCCATCGATTCCTGCACACACATATCAATTCCTCAGTTTCCCACATTTGGAAAGTCCCCATGGTTCAGTGTTTCATTGAGGAGGTTGGTAAGAAGTGATGCTAGAGTAGAGGAGAAGGGAGACAGCCACAGGACAGGAAACCTTCCCCTGAGCATGAAGCCAGAACCAAGAGGTTCGAAAGGACAAAGTGTTATTAAGCTTTCAGTCTCCTGGGTGTGTCTAGCAGACTCCAGGAGAATTCTCTGTGGATGGCTGGGGACATAGCTCAGTGATAGTATTTGTTATCAGGGGTGAGGTCCTGGGTTCCATCCCCAGCACCACAAACAAAAACAAAAAACAATTACTTGTGGAAAGTCAAGGAAGAAAAAGGTCACCTTGTGACCTCCCTTGTCCCCCTGGCCCCAATCCCAGTTACCTGCCTCCAGGAACAAGTTTTACTCTGACTCAGTCCTAGAACCAAAGTCCTAGACACTCCCACACATACTTGGCAAGTCTTGGCATCAACCTCCAGACTTAGCTACTCAGAGATGCAGTCAGTCTTTGTGCCAATTACAGCTTCCTTTCTCTGGTTAAAACAATACCACTCTAAAAATAAAAAACCATACTACTCTCACTCAGAAGGGAATTACAACACCAGTCCTTCCCACTGGCAGGTCTGGTGCTCTGGGTCAGATCCTGCACAAGTTAGTCTACACTAGCCAGGTATAGTGGTGCACACCTATAATCCCAACTGCTGAGGGGGCCGTGGTGGGTGGACTGCAAGTCAGAGGCCAGCTTGGACGACCTAATGAGACCTTGTCTCAAAATTTTAAAAAAACAAAAAAAATCCAAAGGGCTAGGGATGTAGCCCAGAACTCCCTAGATTAAAATAAAATAAAGTAGTATTCTACACTGACCAAATCAAGTGAAAGAATACTCAATCATCTATTACTCAGTGCATCTAATTAAATCAAGTTTAATATACTAACTTCGAGTGATAAAAAAAAGAGTACAGATAAAGAAAAATGATTCCAAAGTTTTTTCCTCTGAGAGTGATTTGGTGGTACTTGATGTTCTATAATGAATTGACACATTAATTAATGCTAAGTGGTATGAACAATAAGCATTAAAATTTTTGGGTTTTGTTTTTGTTTCTGAGACAGAGCCTCACTGTAGTTCGGGCTGACCTTGAACCCATTGTGTACCACAGGATGGTCTTGAACTCACAGCTTTGAACTGATCTTCTCCACTGCTGGGAATAGAGGCTTGTGTGCACCACCACACCAGGCTGAATTAAATTTTCTTTAAATCCAGTAAATAAATAGCTCCAGTTCTTCTCAGTCTTGAAAGGATTTCAGAATTAATATCTGAAGTAGTTAATTTGCAGTTTGGCAAACTGACAAAGCCCCATTTTCTGACAGGTCTACACTCTCTCCTAGGTCTGTCTTCCCAGAACTCCTAGAGGCAGAGGCCTGGCAGCACCCAATATCCTTCTGCTCAGGAAATTAAGATTTTAAGGGAAGAACAAAAGGAACCAGAAATCCACCTTCCTGACCACCTAAACATGCTCAGCTGATGAAAGGATCCCTCACAGTGAGCAATGAGAAGATACCAAGCAAAGACTTGGATTACAAGCAAGTTTTGCTCAGGGGCAACCTCCCCAGAAGGACCCAAACAGATCCTGCAGTGCCTGTAGGCTCCATGCAGCTCACTCACAGCTTCCTAGTACTGGAGACTGACAGGGTTGGGGATTGCTTCAATTAATCTCCCTGCTTCACTTGTCCCCCTCTCTTCCTTCTTCATGTCTTTCAGATCTTGAAAGTCTTTACGTAGTCCTCCATGATGGGAAAACTGACTCTGCATGACCACCTATTCTTCCAAATCTTTTGCATCTTACACCTGGATGTTGGCGTTTGAAACTAGAAACCAAGAGCTTGATTCCTGTTTCTCTGATTCTGCTATGTCAATTCTCTCTTGAGACAACAGCTTGGTTTCTATCTGCCCCACAATAGGAGGTTCATGGAGTGGCAGGAATGTCACACACAGCAAAAACTCAGTTAATACATCAAGGTATCTTCCTGCCACACTATCAAAATAAAAACCTGGAAAATTGTCATCCTCATTTTATGTGTTTGGGGGAGAAAGCAATTTGAAAAACTGTATGTTATCTAAGAAACAATGTACAGCTAAAGGCAATCTGTCCTCCTGTGGGACTTGTTGGCAAAGAATCAGATAGGATCATGTAGTCATACTGTACATGACAGAGAGGTTGCCTGCTATCAGGTAAAATGAAACTCCCCTCAGAGACAAATGAGGTTTATGGGTTACCAGGTGGGTACCAGTGTCCTCTTACAAACAAAGTGTGGTCATGTTTGGTGGCATTCCAGAAGCATATGTCCTCTCGGGTGTTCAGGTCAGAGCTACAACTATGAAGAAGGGTTCTCCTGGGTAGATTACATACAAGGCAATATCAAGCAAGGTTTAGAAATAAACATTTGATACAGAATTAAATATTAGCTAGTCTAAAGTAGTCATTTCCCTGTTTCATAGAAAGTTGAACTAGCTGGACATTGTGGGACAGTCTTGAACTTTCAGCACTCTGGGAGGGTGGGGCAGGAGGATTGCAAATTGAAGCCCAGCCTAAGCAACTTAGCAAGACCCTGACTCAAAATGGGGATGTACCTCAGTACAAAGTCCTTGGGTTCAATCCTCAGTATCACAAAAAAAAGGAAGAAGGAAGAAGAAGAAGGAGAAGGAGGAGGAGGAGGTTGAACTAGAGAAAAATCAACACCTGTTTGTTTGTTTTATTTTGTTGGTTTTGGGGATCAATTCCAGGGCCTTGTGCATGCTAAGCATGTGCTCTGCCACTGAGCTACCTCATGGTATATTGAAAGCATTAAAAAGTTAATGATATGTAATTGATAATAACTGGCCAAGCTTCAAGACCAAAATATACTAAAAGGCTCTTATAATTTCAAGACATTTTCCATTTGATACATCAAGAACCCATCAAGCAATCATCAATATTTGACCCCAGTTTACAGAATTATTTAGGGTTGTTGAATCCTCAGATTTTTTACCCTTCTTCTACAAATAGAAGGCTTGGGAAAAGACCAGAGAATCTTCTTCAAATTCAGAAGTAGGAAGAGGTTGGCATGAGTATACACAAAGCAACACTAAGGGTGGTTTTTCACTGCTGGAGTATCAGGGAATGTGAAGAGCGGACAGGAAATGCTGCTGAGATAAACTTGGTCGGGTTGATTGGGTTGGTCAGTAGGCAAGGGGTTTGGTTTAACTTTTTCCTGCATTCATTAATATAGAAGGTGACAAATCACAAGAAGATTTCCCAAGGGCTGAGTGTGTAGCTCAGTAGTAGAGCACTTGCCTATGTGTGAGAGCTTGGGTTCAGTCCCCAGAACTATAAAGAAAGAAGAAAGGGAGGAAGGCAGGAAGGAGAGGAGGGAAGGAAGGAGGAAGGAAGAAAGGAAGAAAGGAAGGAAGAAGGAAAAGAGGGAGGGGGCCGGGGATTTAGCTCAGTGGTTCCATCGCCTGCCTCCCAAGTGCAAGGTCCTGAGTTCAATCCCTGGTACAAAAAAAAAGGAGGGAGGGAGGGAAAAAGAAAATTAGTGAAGATCACTAATCATGAATGAGAATCAAACAGTTATGTCCCTCAATCATCCTAACATTTTCCACATGTGGAAATTGGCATCTGGAGAATGAATGACTCTAAGGTCTCTTAGCAAGTATTAGCCAGCTTCCTGTTACTGTTAATAAGTTCAAGGCCAGCCTGAACTACAGAGACCTTGTCCTAAAAAACCAAAACAAATGAAAAATACTATGAAATGAAAGCTGGTTAACTTTCATAATTACCACTCTTAGAGGATTATATTAAAATATCAAAATAGGGCTGGGGATTTAGCTCAATGGTGCCACTGCCTGCCTTGCAAGTGCAAGGTCCTGAGTTTGATCCCCAGTACCAAAAAATATATATATATACATATATATAAATAATTTATATCAAAATGTGTTGACAGTGATTGTCAACTGGAACTGCCATCATAGATGAATTTCTCCTCGTATTTTCTATCCTTCTCTGTATTTTGAATCTTTTAATATTAAAAATAAAATTGGAGAAAGGCAGACTGAATTGAGAAGGAATTTAAGGAGTCTAGTATGTGGCAGCGCTGGTCGTGTGCCAGACTCTGAATCCTGGGAATACAGCACAGCATGAGCCACAGCTCCTGCCCGAGAGCACCGCATTCTGGAGCGGGGATCAGACTACTAACAAATCAGCAGCAAGTTGTGAGGAAGAATAAAGCAGGCTGGAGTGCAGTGAGTGATGGCAAAGAGCAAGGACACAATTTTTTTGTCAATACTGAGGATTGAACCCAGGGCTACATTTCTACCTACATTGAGCTACATTTCCAGCTTGGTCCACATTTTTTTTTTAAACAGACTCTCCCTAAATTGCCCAGGCTGGGATCAAACTTGTAATCTTCCTGCCTCAGCTTCCCAGCGTGCTGGTTTTTCAGGCATGCACCACTACACCTGACGGTGGGGGCACAATTTTTAAAGCAGTACTCAAAGAAGCCTTCTCTGAGAAGGCAAATCAGAGCCTCAAGACAGGAGCCAGGGCAGAGCAAAAGACCAGTTAGGAAGCTGTTATCCAGTCCTGGCAAGGGATCTTGGTGGCTTTGAGTGGAATGAACAAGAAGGATCACATTCTGTCCATACTGGAAGATACAGCTATCTGGATCTGCCAATGGAGTAACAAAATATGAGATGTATAGAAAAAGAGTTTCACCTTGGCCTACTTGGCTTCAGAGTCCATCCTGCTGAAATCCAGGTGGCTTGTGAAAGGTGAATGATGAAGCTTCACTTCTGCAGCACCTTCAACACACTGTCCTGTCCTTTCTCTTGTCAGAATTCACAATAGTCTTACCATCTGCATTTTACTGAAAGAAATGGAATCCCAGACTAAGTAAAGCAGCCATGACCACAGCACTGATGAAGGATAGAACTGAGACTGACTTGAATATTTTTCAGCTTAGCTAGGTAGCTCTGGAGGCTGCTGACCCCTAGATAACAGAGGCCACATGATTCAGTGCTGTATTCTTCACCATGCCCTGCAAAGCACCTGGCATACTGTGGGCCCTCAACAAATGCTTTCTGAAGTCCCCATGGACAACTCTATTGTGAAGCTGCAGGACATAGTCTTTGCAATTGCAATCAAAAAGAGAAAAGAAGAGATGAGAAGGAAAAAAAAGAAACAAAAAAGCATGAGGATAATCACACTCGACCCTCAGAGTTTTTAGAAGAATTAAATGAAATAGTATTTACAAAGCTTTTAATCCAAGAGCTGGCACACTTCAGGTAATCACAATGTTTCATCTATTATTTAAACAAGGTCCCAGAGACTATTTAATCTCTCCTCACTCCTCAACCAACATAACTTCCTACCAAACCAGTTAGAAGACCCTGTAGTTTAAAATAGAATCACTTCAGACACTGATTTCTCTCACCACCCTGGGCAGGCCTGCCAGGCCTGCTGTGTTGGCTGAGGAACGCAGGCTGAGTCATCCCAGCTGCCAGCAGGGAAATTTTAAGTCCCACAGGGCCATGTTTCTGACCAGATCCACAACACACCCACATCTAGCTTTCCTGTCTGTGGAGAGTTAAATGGAGAGTGAGAGGCCATGTGTGTTTCTGGGGTCTGCGCAATCAGCTGCAGCTGCTCATCTCAGCTGAGACCCTCCCAGCCTGGGCTTGTATTGGTGCCAAAGATTGGCTTATACCACACCAGTCTGCAAAGAAAAGTAGACAAGTGTGGGTTGTTAGATCATTTTTGTGGGTAGCTATTTAAACAATTAACTAATTAATTAAACAATTAAAGCTATTTGCATATTTCACTAAGAAACTAAAATATTTTTCAGTTCTCCTAATTTACCACTTCATTTGATCCCCTTCACTGTCTCATTTAAGAAAATTCTTAAATATTTACCTGAATCACCCTACAAGGGCAACTCTGCCCATTCTCAGAAACCGGCTCACTGTTGAGAGTCACATAAGTCTGTCTGGTCCTCAGCACCTCTAGTGTGGCACTGCCTTTCCCTTTGGCATCCCTATACCCACTTGGGAGCCTCCCTCTGCACTCCCTTCGGAGCTAGTCAGTGCCTTCCTCTGTCAACCTGATTCTTCCTCAATGCACAGTGGTATAGCAAATGCAAGACAGAAAATCATCCCAGGATCTAGCTAGCTACCTGGAAATAACTAAAAAGTTCCATCAAACCCTAAGGGAATGTCTTGTAATGTCCATCAGGAGGACCAATTACAGTACTCATGAGTTTAAACAAGTCCCATCTTGTAACACTGACATTAGTTCCGATGGATGCACTATATTGCTTATAAAGAGCAGAGGCATCAAAATCTGAAGGTTAGTGCCACAAGGAGATATGTAGAGATCATCTGGTGCTGGAGTTCCTATTCAGCTGCACTCCATGTTCTCCTGGGAGCTTAAAAAATACAATGTATTGGGCTGGAGATTTAGCTCAGTGGTTCTGCCACCTGCCTCTTCAAGGGCAAGGTTCCGAGTTTGATCCCAGGGGCAAAAAAAAAAAACAGAAAAAATACAATGTATTGTCACAGCAGTGGCAAAAGCCAATGGAGCAAGCACTGAGCTAGATCAAATCACTCACTCTGAGAGATCAGGTTATATGTCATGAGTTCAAGAAGTGGGGCTTGAACCCAGGGCCTCAGGCATGCTATGTAAGCATTCTACCACTGAGCTACACAACTAGCCAAGAAACCTTGCATTCTTAAATGGTTCTGATAGTCACTTGTTTGGTTGACTAGAACTTGGACTTCATGGTGACCTATGGGTCCTATGAAGAAATTATTTACAATATCCTGACAGACAACAAATAAAGCTGACAGTGGTTTAGAAGAGGCTATGTACAGTATGTGGCACATGCCAGAAACAACTGCTGGAACAACTCACCAGGCCCTAGTAGAATGAAGGGAAATGTAGAAAGATACGTTCTTGCTGGGAATTTCATTTCATTTCATGGTCTATTTGGCAGTCATGAACACCTGAAGAATTTTACATGCTAAGTTCCACTCCTTCTGAGGATTTTCCTAAAAATATTGTTACAAACATCTGATCTTCAAAGTGTACACATAGAAATAATATTACATATGGTCTCTTATGACTTCTGTCTAGATGTCCCTTCCAAGCCTCATGCGGTCATAGGTGGGGGTTTTTCAGAGGTAGCTGGATCTAGAGGATGTGATGCTGGGATCAAGGGTGTGTGAATACTAAATTAGCCCACTGATCGGTTTGGTGTAGTTCTGCCTGTGGATAATGGGAAGGCCCTCCCTGGACATGAGTGCTACCTGCCCCAAGGGTGGGTAGCCTGGATAGAATATAAGGGTCGGGAAGGGGCCTGCTGTGGTCACTTGTTGCTTGTTGCTTTTGCTGCCCTCTATTTGTCATGAACTGTTTCTCCTCTGTGATGCCCCTCTGCCACAACACCCAGAGTTGGAGCCAGCTGATTATGGACTGAAGTTCAGGAAGTATAATTTTATCTGATAAGAATAAAGCAGCAGATTTAAAGGATTAACAGAGAATAATTGTTTTCACAAAAGTGATCTATATAGGAAAAGATATGTCTGATGAATTTGTTGCTCAGCTTTAATATCATTCACTCTTCTTCAATATACAAAATAATTTTTAGACTGTTATATCAAAAAACATATTTCCAAATCTAGATATTGAAAAAGAAATAATTTATTTTTATTGAACTTTGAGTAAGACAAAAAAAACCCCTGATGCTCAGGCCCCTCCTCAGGCCAACTGAAAAAAACCTCTCAGA
This sequence comes from Heterocephalus glaber, assembly GCF_000247695.1. The sequence goes on along the minus strand of NW_004624792.1, from coordinate 5,353,380 downwards.
TTTGGAAAGAGTTCAATCCCTGGTACAGAGAAAAAAATCTCTACAGGTAGTTCCAATGTGCAGCTAAATGGAAATCTAGTATAATGACTCTGTAATATTATTAGCATAGCTTCCTTCCCCTGGTAGTATGAAAGAAAGAAAGAGAAAGAAAGAAAGAAAGAAAGAAAGAAAGAAAGAAAGAAAGACAGACAGACTTATACATTTCAGGGGAGTTATTAATATCCTAACATTATCTGGTAAATCTTTACCCTCCTCCACCATGGTACTGGGGATTAAAGCCAGGGCCTTTGCACATCTCCAGGGTTTTTTTTAATTTATTTTGAGACAGGGTCGTGCGAAGTCACTAAGCTTTCTTGGTTAGGCTCAAACTTGTGATTGTCTTGCCTCACCCTCCCAGAGAGCTGGGATTACAGGCCTGTGCCACCACACTTAGCTAATCAGTTTTTTCTTCCAGCAAATAATAAGTGAGACTGAGTAAGGAGCCTCAGCCCTTAATAAGGACCATGAGCTAACAGGAAGCCAGGTCAATGTTCTTTCTCTTCTTGTGGTAAACACTAGTTAGAAACCATTCTCTCTGACCACAAATAATGAAAAAAGCAATGATTCCCATTTATGTTATCAAATGTTGGCTGGGTCAGTGGTTCTGCCGCCTGCCTCGAAAGTGCTTGGACCCAAGTTTGATCCCCCGGTACAAAAAAAAAAAAAAAAAAGGTGTTATCAAATGTATTTACTGGTAGATCTTAGACAAATCATGGCCCCAAGGAAGCCACCAACTGCAACCAGAGATAGGGAGAGCACAAAAACAGATAATCCTGTCTCCCCACTATCCCCCCAAGCACTAGGGAACACTGTGTCCCTGCAGCATCCTGCCCACTGCCCACCACTTGGCATTGCCAAGGGAAGCCCCCTGTCCTAGGGAGAAAGGCTAGAACTTGTTCATAGGAAGCCACAGATTGGATCCCTGGAGACACATTAGAGGGGGAGAGAATCAGTGGGGTTGGACCAGAACAGATACTCTGCTATTATTTCCCCAAACACCAGAAAGATCTGAGACAGCGTGAAATCCTACTTACCACTAACCATCCCACATGGCCAAATGAGGCTTTGTGCCAAGCCTAGCACCTGGGCAAATTTCCAAAGTTGGAAAGCAAAGCTCTTGAGACAGGAACTAGGCACAGACAAAGGCCTGAGGGCAAAGGGACAAAAAGTAGCACCTGGATCAGAGAGTTTCTGGTGATACACCGGACAGAAGGCTCCTGGAGCGAGAGCATGGGATTTCTCTTGCAGCAAAGGTAGCAAGATTGGGAGATCCCTGGTGGAAGCTGACAGAGGAACTAGACATCAGACAAACTACATCACATCTTATTCTTCCCAAATTAATTGAGGTCGTTGGATATTAGAACAAAGTGAAAGGTCTGCAGTTAGCCACACCTCAAGCACAGCTTGTAGCCAGGAGGTAGATTCAGAAAGATGACAGCCATCACTGCTCTCAAGCAGAAAATTAAGCAGTCCAGATGGGGGAAACCAACTTGGCTGTCTACACTCAGACTACAACTAAAGCATAAAGGGAACTGTGTGGACACTCTGGCTCTATGCTATAGCAACTGTGTGAGGGGGTTTTGTTTGTCTATTCTGGGCTTTCTTTGGCTTTTTTTCCTTTTCTTTTCTTCTCTGACTTTTCTTCTTTATTAATATTATATTTTTATTTTTATTTTTATTTTTAAGTCTTTATCCTTCATTCTACTTTTTCTCTTTCCTTTTTCTTTTTTTCTGGTACCAGGGATCGAACTCAGGACCTTGCACTTATGAGGCAGGTGCAGCACCACTCAGCTAAATCCCTAGCCCCTCTCTTTCCTTTTTTTGAAATCATCTTTCCTACATATTCCTTTTTCTTCACTCTTCCTCATTTTCCCTATCCTTTTATCTTACCTCTTTTCCTCTCCTATATATAGCATATATATAGAAGGAACCTATATATACCCAAAAGAGAGTAAGAATCGACCAGTGCTTTAACTTGAATAGTGCTCTTCATGGCCTTATCGGGGTAACCCTTAACAGAACTGTGCATAGAGGATCCAAACAAAAGTAAATACAAATGTATTAACAGGTTCCAACAACTTCACAGCTTCCCTCAATCTCTAATTACACTTTCCACCCTCTGCATCCCTCCTCCTGCCTCCACAAATATTCTCTTAAACTCCCACAACTCTATCCATTTACTCCAGCTATAAAAATAACTCCAACAGAGTCTGACTTCCTATCTATTTTTGACCTACCAATATATTTCTTTTATTTCCCTCTCTTCTTACAGACTTACCCCTTTTGTTTTCGCCTTCCTTTTTTCAAGTTTTGAGGTTCAATATTGATGTGTGGTTGTATCTGTGGACACTATTACAATCATGAGGAAATCTCTCCTTACAACACAGTGTCTGGGCCTAACCCAATTAAATTGAATAGGTCAAAGTGGTAAACAATATTTCTTGAAAAATAAAGCCAAGATCACATCACTGGAAAACAGAACCTAACTAAAGAGATCTTCATGCCTACAACAAAATCTTTTCACTGTATTTGCCTGCAAACTTTAGCACACACACAAACACAGGCACACACACACACACACACACACACACACAAAAGGAACATGAAAAAACAAGACAATAAGATGCCTCCAAAGAATCTCAGCTCCCCTAAAGCAGATCCAAGGGGTACCAATGGAAAGGAAATCAAACACCAAATAGGTGAATTGTATGAAATGATTAGAGAGGAAACAAGGAAACTCAGCAAGTTCAAAGATGATATAACCATACAGACAGTGTAATTAAAAAACAAATTGACCAATGTAAAGAAGAGAATTAGGAAGAGCACCTACCCAAAACCATTCAAAGCATGAATGAAAATTTACCAAAGAAATAGAGTCCATGAAAAAGTGTCAAACATAAATCTCAGAGATAAAAAATTCTATTGACTACATGAACAGCAGAAGTGGCCAATTGAGGAGAGAGTGTCAGACCTCAAGGACAGATCAGAAGCATAAGACCATATACTTAGAGATACCTTAAAAACCATAAGAGAGCAAGGAAAACTGATCCAGCAACTACTAGATGGCAATAAGATTAACCTAAGACTAAGTGAAGTAAGAGAAAAATTAGAAGGCACCACACATGGAATAAAAACAGGGTTTACAATAAAAAAAATCATGGCGGAACACTTCCCAAGTATAGGGAAAGAACTTACTGTATAGGTAAGCAAGACATACAGAACCACCACCACCACCCCCACCAAAAGGATGATTAGAAAAGAAATTTTCAATGACACATCATAGTCACAATCCCAGAAGTACAACATAAGGACAGAATCTTAAAAGCTGTTAGAGAAAAGCAAACAATCACTTATAAAGGCAAACCCATTGAGATGACCCCACACTTTTCAACACACACGTTAAAGGCTAGGAGAGTTTAGAATGAAATAACTCAAGCCCTTAAACAAAACAACTTTCAATGCAGACTAATATATCATGCAAAATTATCCTTCAAAATGGACAGAGAAATAAAGATGTTCCATGACAAAGAACACCTTCAGAAATTCATGACCACCAAACCAGCACTCTAAAAAATTCCTGAGGATATCCAAGACAGAGACAATGAAGCTAACAATGAGAAAAAGAATGATAGAATGAATACATTCAGCAAGGTGAGCAGTTAAGCAAAAAGGGAAAAATAAAGGAATCAACAACAGAAAAATAATCCAATGGCAGGAATAAGTCAATACTTTTCAGTAATAATTCTCAATATAAATGTCTCCAACTCCTCAATTAAAAGACACAAATTGGCAGACCAGATTAAAAAAAACAAGACTCATCAGGCAGGGTGGTGCATGCCAGTAATTCCAGCACTAAGTAGGGAGGCTGAGGCCCACCTGGGTGATATAGGGAGACCCTGTTAAAAAATAAAGACCTACTACTGCCTAAAAGAAATACATCTAATCCAAAAAGAAATTCATACACTAAAAAAAAAATCAAAGGATCTAAAACAATATTCCATGCATCAGGATCATAAAAGCAAGCAGGGGTAGCAATCTTACTGTCGGACAAAATGTTCTTCAAGTTAGATCAGAAGAGGGCCAGGGATTTAGCTCAGTGGTTCTGCTGCCTGCCTCACAAGCGCAAGGTCCTGAGTTTGATCTCCAGTAAAACCCCCCCAAAAACACTGATCAGAAGAAGCAAAGAAGGTCACTACATATGTTAACATTTCAACAGGGAGAGAAAACAATTGTAAACATACATGTAGGAAATATCAGAGCACCTAACTTCATAAGACAAATAGGATACAAAAGATCAAATAAACACCAACACAACCATACTGGGTAACCTTAATACCCAACTTTCTCAAATAGATCAACTACCCAAAGAATATCAGAACTGAGCCATACTTTCAGACAAATAGACTTAATCAATATCTAACAAATGTGTTCTGTTCTATCCTACTACAACAGAATACACATTCTTTTCAGTAGCACATGGAAATTTCTCCAAAACAGACCACAGATTAGCCCATAAATCCTGTTTAAATAAATATAAAAGAATCAAAAGTATATCATGTGTACTATCAGATTAAAGCATGCTGAAACTAGAAGTCAATGTCAAAGGAAATCACAGAAATTTTACAAACCCTTGGACATTAAATAACACACTTCTGATTACTCAATGAATCAGAAAAAATTAAGGAAGAAATATAACAATTCCTAGTATCAAATGATATTGCCAGCACAACATACCAGAACCTATGGGAACCTAAGAGTAAAGTTTATTGCTAAGAATGTTCACATTAGAAAAAAAGAGTGAGCTCAAATAAATAACATAATGATGTACCACCTCATGATCCTAGAAAAACAACAGCAGTACAAACCCAAACCTAATACAAGAAAGGAAATCAGAGTAGGAACTAATGAAATTGACAGTAAAAGAATACTAAGAATAGATTAATTGAACAGCTGTTTCTCTGAAAAAACAAGCAAACCCTTAGCCAAACTTACAAGGAAAGAAGACTCATATCAATGCAATTAGAAACCTAAAAGGCTAAATCACAGTGGACACTGCCAAAATCATATCATAGTGGTACATCCATACCCATGTTTATAGCAGCACAACTCATAATAGCTAAACCTTAGAAGCAGCCTATTATCCAGTAGATGAATGTATAAAGAAAATGCTGTATTTATACATAGTGATGTACTACTCTGCCATAGAGATGAAGTTGAGACATCTGTAGAAAAATGGATGGACCTTCAGATCTTAATGTTAAGTAAAACAAATTAGACACACACACTTAAATACTGAAGTTTGAGAAACCCAAAGTATGAATAACTTACAGGGAAAAATACAAGACAGACAATAGGAAATTAGGAGATATAGCTTTTGCAAATGGGAAGGAGACCTAGAGGTGGAGGGAATGGGAAGGAAAGAAGGGGAATAAAAAGAATTAAGATGTGGTAACTACCTATCCCTACAATGAATATAAACATTATGTATTGCAAATATGTACTAATAAAAAGTCTTAATTCATAATACTTCCAAATGTGACCAAAATTTGAAATTAGTTTTTTATAGATGCAATCAAGTTAACATGAAAGCATTAAAGTGGGTCCTAATACATTATGAGTGATGTCCTTATGAGAAAAGGACATTCCCATATGAAAACTCAGATATACAAGAAGTGGCCATGTGATTACATAAGCACAGATGGGAGTGATCCACCTATAGACCAGGGAACACCAAGCATTGCCAGCAACCACCTGAATCCAGAAATAACAAAGACTGACTCTTCCCTACAGGTTTCAGAAGGAAGAGGGCACTGCTGACACCTTGATTTCATACTCTAGTCTCTACAACTGTGAGAAAAGAAATTCCTGCTGTTTTAAGCCACCCAGTTTGTGGCATTTTGAAAATTAATATATGTCCTAATTGTTTTATAAATACAAACAGCATGCTGGAATGCAAAAGTCACAGAAGAGAGTTGCTAGGGTCTGTAGTATAGGTGTTCTGCCTGGCTTGGCAAAGAGATTTCCTTGATGCCACCTCCCAAGCTGTTTCCAAGTTGGCTTTACAGAGATATTCTACTTGAATATTTTGTTCCCTGTCAATTTTCACTCTAATTTCCTTTGGGCATCTGTAACTCTCTGATGTCCACCTACCAACTGGATCGTAGCTTTAGAGGGAAGGAAAAATGTCTATTTTGTTCATACCCTATACCTATCTAGCATCCATTTGTGAATGAATGCTTAAGGGAGGGAATGAATGTGTTGGTATTTGTGTGTTGTTTATTTTTATCTTGATAAATTTCTCTGCTACATCTGACCTTATTGACACTACCTTTTCTCCTTTGACTTCAGTGAAGCCAAATATTCGAGAACCATTTCTTTTCTCACCTCCCTTTTTTTTGAAGGTCAAATCCAGATCTACCACTGAGCTACATCTTCAGACCATTTTATTTTATTTTGAGACAGGGTTTCACCAAGTTTCTCGGGCTGGTCTTGAACTTGGGATTCTCCTTCCTCAGCCTCATGAGTAGCTGGGATTATAGCTGTGTACCACCATACCAGGCTTTCCCTGGAAATTTTCTGATTGTTCTTTCTTTTTTTTTTTTTTTTGGTACCGGGCATCGAACTCAGGACCTTGCGCTTGCGAGGCAGGCAGTGGAACCACCGAGCTAAATCCCCCGCCCCGATTGTCCTTTCTTAATTCTCTTTTATAGGCCTCTCACTCTACACATACTTCAAATTTGTGTTCCCTGGGTTCATTTTCATCTGTCTCTATTCAATTATTCTAGTTGTAACAATCACAAATATTCATATGATTCCCAAACCCTGGGGTAGGTTACTTCCGGAACCTCACAGTTATATATCCACATTGTCTGGTGGTCATTTCTGAGAGTTCATGGACATAGTAAACAAAAGTCAAGCAACTTTACCTCTTTCTTGTATCTCAAATCTATTCCCTCTTCTCCAACCTTAAACAACTGCCAACATTATAACTCTCATCTTTTTACAAAAATCTCTTAAGGAGCTAGGGAGGTAGCTCAGTGGTAGAACACTTGCCTAGCATATAAGGGCCCTGGGCTTAATTCTAGCACCATGAAAAGAGACAACTCTTAGTTTCTCAGATTTTAGAAGTATCCATCCTCTATATAGACACTAAAGCAAAACATCTAAGATATCATCTTTTCAGTTACTCTCAGCTTATTCTGGCACAATAACACTACAGAATAAAGTCCAAGCCCTTTGGTTGACAAACCAAGCCCTGCTTATCTTTCTATCCTCAATTCTTAGCTGTCTTGCTTTAAACATTAGGTCCAGCAGTACCTAAATATCTCACGTCTGCTCTTCTCATCATGTGTTTGCTCAATCTGGCTTCTGAGAGAAATGTACTAGTCAATTTATTTTTTAACATTCATTGTGGTACTGAAGAGTCTTCATAAATGGATCCCAGTAATCCTCAGAATCTCCAGGTCCTAGTTCGCATCCTATGTGATCCTTTCCCCTTGGGTTGGACCTAGTGAATCATTTCTACCAAACAAAACACAGTGAAAGTGATAAGACGCTACTTTCAGGTGACTTTCATCTTATTTGTTCTCTCTCTCTCTCTCTCTCTCTCTCTCTCTCCTGTTCTTAAATGCTTGCTTTGATGAAGCAAACTGGAGGAGACCTAAGTGTCAAGAAATTGAGGGTACCCGCTATACAATCACCAGCTAGGAACTAAGGCCTTCAGATCAACAATGCTGCAGGAATTGAGTTCCTTCCAACAAACACCAAAGAGCTTGGAAGTGGATCCCCGTCCATTGGAGCCTTCAGATGGAACCATGCTCTGGCTGATACATTGATTGCAGCCTTGTGAGAGACTGAAGCAAAAGATCCAGCTACTCCATCCTGTAATCCTGATTCACAGAAACTATAGAATAATAAATACATGTTCATCCAAGCTGCTAAATTTGGGGGTAATTTGTTACAATAACATAGAACTAATAAAATCATCTCTGGCAACATCTATTCCATAAAGACATCAATACTTCCTCACACACACACACTGTGAGTCTCTTCAGAGCTCCCACAGTGCTTTGTGCTCACCTCTTAGCACCACACTAATTATGTTTTTGAGTCGGTGTCTCCACTAGGTTTTCAGACATTTGGGACTATAGCATGTCTTCTTGGTTTTTCTTAGTCTCTCTACCCTGTCACAAATGGTCAAAAATTATTTTATGGATGAATGAATAAGTAAAAAATGAATCAATGCCATTTTGCTAAATGAAGCAGAGAGTAAAAAATAAATCACATTTACTTTATGAATATAGGAACTTATAATCAAGTTAGAGAAACAGATATAAAATAGATGAATATAAGTGTGAATGAATTAAGTGTTGGATAATGACAGAAATGTGCTGTGAGACCCTAAAAGATAGAATTCACTTTCTGATCTAGGCAATGTGAAAACACTTCTGAGAGAAAAAGGACTGTGCCACGGGCCATGAAGGGTAACAGCTTAATAAAGCAAAAATGAGAAGGAAAGAGATCCAAAGTTGAAGAATAGCATGAAGAAATCTAGCAGGGAGACATTTGGAGAGGGTAGTCAGATGTAGGTGTAAATTGGAAATCACTTAGCTTAGAGAGGACATGTGAAGTCATTACTCTTAGATAACATGGTTGAAAGCAAAACTTTGTGAAACTGACATTTAAAGAAGAAAGAAGAGGGGGCCAGGGATTTAGCTCAGTGGTTTCGCCGCCTGCTGAACAAGCGTAAGGACCCGAGTTCGATCCCTGGTACCAAAAAAAAATAAAAGAAGAAGGAAGAGGAACTTGCCAAGAAGAGTAAGAAGACTCAAGGAGCAAAGTCCTGTGCTAATCTCTTCTAATGTGAGTTTGGAAAAAGAGGTGCTGCTTAGAGGACTAACAAGATGCAACAAAGGAAAAAAAGGATGTGGCAATAAAACCACTAGTAACCTTTAAGAAAACAGTAACTGTTTTAAAAATGAGGATAGAAGATGACAGTTTACAAATAATAAAAATACAATATGTTTGAGGAAGTCAACCAAGAAAATCAACTTTTGAAAAAACAGTCCCAGTAATTTGGCTCACTGTTCATTAAGATTTCTGAGTCACTATTGGCAATTTTGATGGTGAAATAACTAATGTGATAGTGAAAGCAACACATTTTTTAAATTAAAAAATAACTGACCCTACCTGACCTTGTTTCCAGTGAACACCTTCTTAGTTGATCACTGTTCATTCTGGACAATTTGCAGCTGTTTCTTCTGGTTGTGATTATCATCATCCTCCTCACCACCAAAGTCAAGTTGGTAACTCAATGGGGCACTTTTTTTTAATCACATCATTCAGTAGGGATTTAATAATCCTAAGAAAAAAACATGACAACATCTGCATTTTGTGGGGATTTAGCTCAGTGGTTTGGCCGCCTGCTGTGCAAGCGCAAGGACACGAGTTCAATCCCCAATACCAAAAAAAAAAAAAAAAAATGGGCCGAGGATTTAACTCGGTGGTTTCCGCAGCCTGCTGCGCAAGCGCAAAGACCTGAGATCGATCCCGGGTACCAAAAAACAAACAAACATCTGCATTTTGTAAATTCTTTGTAAACTTTCAAAGTATTTTTTCAGCAACCATGTATAAGGGATTACTAGCTACCAAGGCCTAAGCTAAGACTTTGGCCTCCATGAAATCTTTCAGTCCCCTGTGAACCTTGTGATAAGGACAGTACCGAGGAATTACCCACTTTTCACAAATGAACCAACAATGTAGGCAGGCATGGTAGCTCTTGCCTACAATCCCAGCATTTTCGAGGCTGAAGCAAGAGGATCGCAGCAAACTTGAGGCCAGCCTGGTCTACATCCTGAGTTCAATACTATGGTTTCTCTTCTGATCATATAAATCTCTTGCCTTTTACATAATAAGTTCAAGGCCACCCTGAATTATTTAGTGAGACCCTGCCTTAAAAAACAAACAAACAAAAAATCAACAAAGGGGAAACAAAGAACACAGGACACAGGACACAGTTTCTTTGGACAGAGATCTTTAAAGATAAATCTGTTAAAGGTATACATGGGGGCCGGGGATTTAGCTCAGTGGTTCTGCCGCCTGACTTGCAAACACAAGGACCAGAGTTCAATCCCCGGCACCAAAAAAAAAAAGTATACATGGAAAAAATTACACTACAACCCTATAAGGATGTTAAGAACTCAGCAATTTTTTTATTTGTTTTGTTTTGTTTTTTTAAGACAGGTTCTCGCTATTTGTTCAGGCTGGCCTTCAACTCACTATGTAGCCCTGGCTGGCCTCAAACTTGCAGAGATTCTCCTGCCTCAGCCTCCCAAGTGCTAAGATTACAGAGCATGCACCACAATGCCCAGCAGAGCATTTCTAAGACATGGGAGTTTCAGTTTTTAACCTAGGACAATCCCGGGCAAACCAGAACCAATGAACTTTCCACATGCTTCAAAGATGAAACAATAATTGGACGTGGCAGCACAATACCAGTGCTGACAATGACAGCACTCTGAGGGGCTGATGCAAGAGCCCACCCCAGGGAACTTAGTAAGACTCTGTCTCCTAATACGATTTTTTTTAATAAAGGGCTGGGGATGTGGTCTCAGTGTGAAGGCCCTTGGTTTAATCCCTAATACCATTAAAAAAAAAAAAAAAGATGATACAAAAATTGCTGCCATAAAGACAGAGGCCAGTGGTCCACTTGCAATATTTTTTATAAAGAGAATCTAACATAAATGTAGGGTGATTTGGGTAGAAAATAAATGATAGTAGAGTATGCTTCTAAATAGGTATATATACTTTTTAATTTACCTATCTCATTCCAAAAGTCATGTGGTTTGCAATAATATAAACATGCCCTTCGTATTTGTTGAAGTTAATTTAAAGATTGATCATCCCAGCTGGGTACTTTCCAGGCCTGTAGGAAGGTCCCTGGCTCCTATGGCAGCTAAGGAGTTAGCTGTGAAAAATTAGCCTGACTTCCTTATATTTTTTCTAACTGTGTTTTGAAAGTTAAAGTTTTAGTCTTAAGTTGCTGATTCTCAGAAAGCTGTTCTTTCTAATGTGACCCCAGTAAAACTTTCAAAAAGAATAAAGAAGCCTTAATTCAGATGTTCTCTATTGTTTGAGTTTTTAAAAAAGTTAGTGTTAACACATTTTTCTTTCTTCCTACCTTCTGTCTGGACTTGGTGAAATCAGGAAAGTACAGTGGGAAAATGACAAAGCGCACCAATTACTGTTTGACTGGCTCGCCTTAATCGCTTTTCTGCACTTACAAATAGCTCCAGCAGGTCTTGTCCCAGTGTGTGTGGTTTGGCTTTAGCTGATAAAAGCAAGCCAATGAGCAGGGTATCTTTTAGAATTAATTCTATTCTCTTCCACCACAAAATCTCTCCTGGGGATAAGGTCAGACATTATCTTCCCTGGCTGATTCACTCTGGCTTCTTCAAATGATGTGAGACAATTTATGGAGATCCCTTTTATTCCTGAAAATTGGAAAGCACACATATTCGGGGTGGAGGTGGTGGGTGCAAACAGGCACTATGCTTATGAGTTTTTGTCACACATTAGCCTAGCTTAAAAATCAACTTTCCATCCTCAGAAAAATCCAGAAGTGTAAAATTTGGCTGCATTTAATGAAGTGCTGGGCTAAAAAATAAACCAGCCCTGTTCTGGAACAGGGACTCTTCCCCCAGCCTCACAGTAGCTATTGTGGGTAAGACAAGATAGTTTTGAGGGCAGAAAGACCCAAGTTCAAATCTTGTGTCTCCCACTCATTTCCCAGCTGATTTTAGGGAGGCTGCTGATTTCCTGAGGCATCTCAGCTTCTTTGACTATAAAATGAGAAAGATGGCCAACTGCGCTTTCTGAACAGGAGTGTTCTGAGCAGTAGGTGAAATAATAAATGTATGTTTCTAAAGTACCTGGCACATCATAGGTAATTAGTAAGTAATATTTATATTATAGAAGTTTTGTTCCTATGAATACAGACTCAAAAGAGCAGTCTCACACTGTGTGAACGGATGAATATAACTCAGCCTCCTCAAAACCAAAAAACAAAACCAGGGGTACAGGATTTAGCTCAGTGGTGCCGCCACCTGCCTCACAAGCACGAGGTCCTGAGTTCGATCCCTGGTACCAGAACAAACAAACAAAAAAAGACAAAACCAGCTTAGATATGACCACTGTTCTCCAAGTTAAGAAAAGCTCAGTCTCATCTCAGGGAAGAGCTCTGTAAGACCCCCTGCTGAAAAACTGCCTTATCCAAACTAAATTTACCCAAATCCAGAACAAGTTGACAGAAACTTTTTTTTTCTATTTCTTGAAGAGATATTACAGAAATCAAGACTTGAATTTTTATATAAATATAGACAAGAGACTTTGGTCATTTAAATAGCCTTTGTGAAACCCATTATATACAGGATGAAAATAAATGATTTGCCATCACTAAGAGTTTACAAATTAAAAGCAGATGGGTCATGTGCTTTTAATTTGTAAACTCCTAGTGATGGCAAAACTCAAGGGAAAAACTGCCCCTTCCCCTGAGCTCTGCTACACAGCCCTATCATGTTCTTCGACAGGTTTCATTTCAACCTCAAAATGGACAAAATCCTCCATAGCTTTGTAAAAATCTAATCTCCAACCCTCCATATTGAAGGGAACTGACATTTTCTGGGGACTGACACTATAGGCCAGACACGATGCACACTCTCATCTCACTGTCCAGATGGTTAGAAAAACATATTTTACACCACTTTATAAGAAAACAGACCAAGCATTTGTCTAGAACCATACAAACACTAATGACAAAATGACAGCTCTGATTCCAAAGCCAGAAGCAATGACAATTGTGGAGAGAATGCTGTGTGGTTTTGACAATAGCCGAGTAAAAATGTAAGGTTGGAAATGGGTAAACTCCTTAGCTCTATTAGAAATCACAGTGAAAGAGCATGACTAAAAGGATAGAAGCCTTTCCTAAAACAAGAAATATCAAGGAGTAATTTGCATGTTCTGTGTTGTTCTGTTCTGTTTTGTTGCACAAATCCAAGCCCAAGCTCCTTGTGCTGTGCGATTTCCAATCCCAGAAAGGAGACCTTATGGATGCATGAAGGGAAGGGACCAGAACATGCCAACAATAACCAAGTAAGGGGATCTGAAATCCCCATCTACAATTTTTACCCTATCTCCCATTCCTCTGCAGTTTTGAAGAATAACATATTTGGGAATAAGATCATAAAAGAATAAAGTGTAGGTGAGTTGGAACATTTCACTTTAAATGTGTCAAACTAATTTTTGAAAATCTATAAAAGAGAACCTAAAGTTAGTGCATGGGTTGTATGGACAAAGGTTTTTCTCTTTAATCATGACCCATTACTAGAGAATGTTCACATGATTACAAAGTAGGGTGTGTCCTACCAGGTTGCCACATCTATTTTTAGCTGCATGTAAATTGCTCTGCCAGTGTCACCATCATCAGGAAAACAGACATGCACTGGGAATTCTCATTCCAAGAAAATACCCACAAGTCCAAGCCACTCCCATCTAATCTTCCTTAGAAACACAGGGAAAAAGATGTTAGAAAATGGATTTCTTTTCTAAACGCTGCTCCCTTCCCTCTTCTTGCAAGCTCTTCAGTTCCTTCTCACACTATTGAATAGCTAGAACTGTTGAGGAGAGGCCTTCAGATCCCTTCGCCATGGTATTTTCTGAAAACCACAAAGATCTTCAGGATGATCAAGGTCTCTTGGTTTTAGAATAACTCTGGTTCACAGAGTTATTGTGCCCATGGTCACACAGCTCGATGAAAGTGACTATGGAGGGCTGGGGATTTAGCTCAGTGGTTTCACCGCCTGCCTCAAAAGCACAAGGTCCCAAGTTCAATCCCTGGTACGACCAAAAGTGACCATGGACACATTTGGTTTTGCCCTGAAAGTCAAGCTTCAAGATTGCAGAGTATTGTGTCATATCACTACCAGTCACCACTCTGTTTGGATTGATACTGTCCTAATGGATTGTCCCCTCTAACAAAGGCTTGAAGTTTGACAGATTTTCACCATTAATGCTGTTCCTGCCCAGAGAGGAGGAGGCTGGGAGTATATGTTTGAAGTTAAATCAGAAGTTTTCTAAACCCCAAATCACAGAACACTGGGCCTTTTGACTAAAGAATAACTTACCTCACCAACACTCATTCATTGTACTTTTCAAATATCGATGTTTAGAAACATGAATGCAAGTAAAAATGCTAGTTTGTCGGCTAACAGATAACAACTACGTGGACAACTTGGGCTATTTTTAATATTAAAATATGGTTCTCCGGCCAGGGATTTAGCTCAGTGGTTCCACCGCCTGCCTCGCAAGGGGAAGGACCAGGGTTCGATCACTAATACCAAAAAGTAAAATAAAATATGGTTCTCAAGCATATATACTTTCTTCCTATCTTCAGACTATGAAATCTGTGTCTAAGCCTTTATGCGTTATTCCTATCTTTAAAAAATAAAAAAGCATACAGAGTTCTTTCAGCAAAATAATTTTGGCTGTAGTAGGAGAGGAGTTACTCTTGCAGTCTTTCAAATGAAATGCAAGTTGACCCACCCTTTGTGAAGCCAACCTCCCCCTCCTGCAGTACAGTCCTTCCTAACTGGGAGGGATAGGCTTGGTCTAGCATCCTCACCTCTAACTCTTCCTCCCAACTTCCATTTAAGGAAAGTAATTTACATTTCACGAGGTCAGCCGACTTCTTTTGAAGGCAGGGGTGGAGTAAAGATGTGGCTCCTAGACAAAGTTACAAACCAGGAGCGCCTTAGTTCTCACACTCAAACAGGAAGGCCACAAAGTTCCGCCTACTTCTCCACATGACTAGCTTCAATGAAGCAATCCTTGCTGCCCTAGTGCTGAAGGCAGAGGAGAAGCCTGAGGTCACCTAAATGGGAACTGCATAGCAGCTCCTGCCCTCTCAAAGGCAGGCAAGGATGTTGACTAAACAGCTCTAATTTGATCATGAATCTCTAGGCTACTTTAAATCACTCTCAGCTCAAGTCCTATACCTGGCATTAACTTCCTATTTTTTACTACTTCCCTTCCCAATTAAAGTGTGAAGTCCCTTGACAGCTGAAATCAAGCCAAGTGCCCCTGTATTTCCTGTTCCTAGCACAGCACTGGGCTGGAGATACAGTCAAAAGATGTCAGCTGATGTAAGTCAGTTAAAATATTTTGGTTCAATAAGGAACACTTAGCGGCTTACAGGGTGAAAAAATAAACACACACAGAAGAATTGTGATAAATTTTAATTGTTCACTACAGTGATCAACTTTCATATGTACATACATATAAATACAGTTACAGGCCATAAATACTCATGACAAAATATCACCCCTAGGAAAAAAGAAAAAAAAAGCCCACAATCTTTGCAACAATCTTAAGAAATACTAAAAACAGCCAGATGCTGAGGTATAATTTTTCATCCAAAGTGACTAGCCTATATTCTTACTGTTAAGAACTCAAGTAGTAAAAAAACCCAAAAAAACCTCAAGTAGTTACGCAACCTTTGTCTTACAGCAAAAATGCAACTAATACATGTTTTCAAACTAAAACAAAAAAATATTTTAATTATAAATAGGTAAAATAAATAATATTCCTAGTGAAATTCAAACATGATATTATTTCCTCTTTTTGGTATTTTTAAATTTTACTTTAAATGATAAATTGTACTTTTATGGGGTAAAATTTTTCAATACACGGGTACATTGTGGAATAATCAAATCAGAGTAATTAGTATGTTCATTGCCTCAAATATTTATTTCTTGTGGTGAGAACATTTCAAATCCTTTGAGTTTTTTTTGAAATATACAGTAACTACAATCACCCTGCTATATAGGAAAACATCAGAACTCATTTCTAATTGACCAGTGTCTCCCTTTCCCCCTTTGCCTATCCCCCCCGCCCCACTTCTAACCAGGCTCTGGTAACCACCATCCTACTCTCTACTGTCAAATTTGACTTTTATAGATTACCATATATATATATATATTTAAAACCATGTTTGTCTCTGTAGCTGGTTTATTTCACCTACCATAATGTCCTCTAGGTTTTAACAAATGACAGCATTTCCTGTTTTTAGAAAAGACTGAATAGTATACCATTATGACACAGGTTGTTTCTATCCCATAACTATTACAAATAATACTAAAAAAACAAATACTGCAGTGAACACAAGAGCACAGCCATCTCTCGGAATACTGCTCTCAATTCCTTTAAGTGTATACCCATTAGTGGGACGGGTGAGTCACACGGTCGCTTCTACTTTTTCAAGGAACCTTTATACTGTTTTCCAAAATGGTTTTACTAATTCACACCACCATCATGGATATATATAAGTGTTCCTTCCCTTTTTTCCACATCCTCAACATTTGTAATTATTGTTTTTTAAAATGGCCAAGTTAGCAGGTATTAGGTGATACCTAATTGTGCTTTTCATTTGGATTTCTCTGAATCATGTATCTGTAAGCCATTTCTTTCTTCTTTGAGCCTATTTTTAATAAGATTTGTTTTGCTATTGAATAGTTTGTTTCATGTTTATAGCCCATGAAACTAAATGAAACTCTTCTAAGAATCTACATAATACTCTAATGTATATTACCTATACAGGTATGCACATGTCTTTATATACATATACATAATTATGAGATTTTCATTCTTGATGAGAAATATCTGTTCTTTTTAAAAATACATTCCAATTATGAAAATATTCAGGTTTCTTTTAAAAGATCACTTTCTATAGTATGTATAACTAGTGTGAAAGAGCACCACAGAAATTTCTAGAAAATTATGTTTTACTAAGTTTTAATTACATCAATTAAAAAGTCAAGTTCTCTTTTTTTCATTATCCTTCTCTATATAAAAATCCCCAAGCTCTTAACCAAAAATCAAAATAAAGCCAGGCATGGTGGCGCACACCTATAATTGTAGAACTCAGAAGGCTGAGGCAGGAGGATCACTGTGAGTTTGAGTTTGTTGAATATATATGAAAACCCTGTCTCAAAAAAAAAACAAAACAAAAACTTCAAGGTCTTTACCATTTAATATTCAATCTGTAAGAGTTTTACTGACACTAGCCAGTGTGGTAGTACACTCCTCTAATTCCAGCACTCTAGGAGGCTGAGGCAGGAGGATCCTAAATTGAAGCCCAACCCAGGCAAGTTAGTGACTGAGCATCCTCATTCAAAATAAAGGGCCGAGAATGCAACTCAGTGTGAAGGGCCTGGGCTCAATCTCCAGTACCAAAAATGTTTTACCGGTACCAAGTAATCTTCCTATACTTCTATTCAATTTTTAAGGTATTTTCTAGCTTTCCATACTTTCCAGTCAATGCCCACAGGAACATACTTAAAAATGATCTGAACAGAAAGAATACAATCCAAATTTTTAAAAAAATTATTTTGCAGTGACTTATGAAACCAACATTCACTATGGCTTTCAGTGTTATCAGAAGGAAATTCTTCCTCTTACTAAGATTATATGTATAAACCAAATTCTGTATTTTATGTAGTTCTGGAGTGGTCACTGAAAAGAAAACAGTGAACTATTTCTTCCCCTCTGCCCAGTGTAATCATTCGCCATCATCTTTTACACTACACTCGCCAAAAACCTACAGCAAAAATACAAGAACAATTCTCTAATCAAAAAAGAGAGCCATGGTGGTACATGCCTATAATCGCAGTGCACTGGGAGACTGACACAGGAGGACTGCATGTCTGAGGCCAACTTCGGCTACTTAAGAACCTTTCTCAAAATTGAAAAAAAAAGTGGGGAGCTAGGGATGTAGATCAGTGCAAAGATGCTGTGTTCAATCCCTAGTACAGGGAAGGGTGGGAGTATTGATTACTTCCCTCTGTTCCCCTCTGTTCAAAGCCCTTTATATTCCATCTTTCCTTTCCAAAGGCAGCCAGCCTGAAGCAAGTGAATGTTCTTTCACATTTCTCTCAATTACAATGTAATCTTCCCTCTAATCAATAAGATTGGCACCTACTGGGGATACTTTCTTTTGAAAGAAGTCCCTTCATGCAAAAGCTTTTGAAGGAGTCAGGTTATCAAACTGAAGAGTTTAGAAATCAAATTCATAAGTTTCTGCCGAAAATTCAGTTTATCTCCAATTCTCCTAAACTGAGCAGCACACTCGACTTCCAGCTCTAAAAATAGAAAGCAAAACATCAAAGTTAACATTGACAATAGTCCCAACTGTAAACAGCAAAAGTTAACATTCTCATCCTAGGAAACATTTTTTAAAATTTCAGCAATAGGGCCGGGGATTTAGCTCAGAGGTTTCACCGCCTGCTGCGCAAGCACAAGGACCCAGGTTCGATCCCCGGTACCAAAAAAAAAAAAAATTTCAGCATTATATGCACCTGTTTTCTCAAAGTAAAAGACCATTTACAACCTACACAGACACTGACCCATTTTTAAGTATGTAAACATTTACTTTCAAATCTTTCTTTAAAATCATCCTGAAGGGCCAGGGATTTAGCTCAGTGGTTTCACCACCTGCTGCACAAGCGCAAGAATCCAAGGTCGATCCTTGGTAACAAAAAAAATAAAATAAAATAAAATAAATAAAATCATCCAGAAAGAGGGTTGGGGATGTAGCTCAGTGGCGCCGCATCAGTCTCACAAGTGCAAGGTCCTGAGTTCAATCCCCCAGAAAGAAAAATTTTTTAAAAGATTGGCCAGAAAAGAGATGTCTGTTTCTAAACACTTGTGTTGTTTTCAAGTAGATTTGGTTTTCAAATAGTAATTTACAGTTCAAATTATTCCTGCCTTCTTAATAAATAAAAACTTTACTCTTTCTCACATTAAACCACTAATATTTTCTCATAAAAAATTATTCACAAAATTAAGTCCACACTTTAAATACAACTAACTCAAACTATGAGAACTCAAGGGTTGTTTTGTTCCACTTTGGTCCATTTCAAGAAAATGATAAGCAGATTACAAATTTAAATTTTTTTCTTTTAAAAAGACCTTGCAAAGATCCTATTTAGGCTAAAAAGAAATGAGAACTATAAATAAATAGTAAATATTTAAACCTACATTTCAGCCAAAAAGAGTGAGTGAAATTTTTCTTAAGGGTTAAGAAGAGACCTAATATTCTTTCAAGATGCCATTTTTATGGGCTAATACAGGATTCCCTGGTGCTCTAGATCCCTGGGTTGGATCCTCACTCACCACCTCCCAAAACATCATGTACCATACAATCTGAGGAGCCTTGAACTCTATGAAGAAAAATCATCCCTTTCCCAAAAAAAGGCAGAAAATAGCTCCCAGTTTAATATTTTGAGATTACTCATCTATACAGGTACTAATAATGTATTTTAAGGGGGGCTGTCTGCTGTGCCTTGTTACTTGGGAATGGAGTAAATCCATCCAAAGTGTTTTGCTCAGATTGAGTGTTTCAGAAGCATGGTCAAAGCCCTTGGATATCATAAAAGCTGGACAAAGTTTTTCCACCCCAAGCTATGACCAGGGAGAGCAGCCTGGTGTCAACTTAGCCCTGGTCGCATTTGCAATATACCACTTCCTGTGCGTTCCTCACCAGCAGGGCTATAAAAGGGAAAGGGGGGGGGGTATGTAGCCTGATGTAATCACAGTATGGCCCAAAGGGGTTTCCAGGCAGGAGCCTTTACGTCCTGCCTAGTTAAAAACCCCTTGGCAGGTGACCGCAGCCTTTGATAAGATTTACGAAATGGGAAGGGATAAGGAGACAGAGTGAGCAGACCTGTGATGGAGGGGGTGGGCATGAATGGAAAAAAAAAAGGCGGTGGTCGACCAACTCTTCTTCGGGATCCCACCCCCACTCCTTTCTAAAAGGCCTGTTAAAATGTTAACTAAGGAGGAAGACCTCCCAGGCTCCTGAACTCAGGAGTCCAGGCAGGCCTCCGTAAAGCCCTCGGTCGCGCTCACGGCAGGGTGGGAAGGGAGGGCCTGGGACAGTATCAAGCTTAAACACTGCTTTTGTTGGAGCTGGGGGTGGGGCAGTCTCAGTTACCACTGTCCCCTCTAGGGGACCTGGGACTCTCCCAAGTGGAGGACGAGGAAGAAAGAGTGGGGCTTAGGAAAGCTCTGAGGCTCGCCAAGACAAAGACTAGGGGCGGGGCCTGAACTTGCACTTTTCCCATCCTTGACCTCAGGCAAGACAAGTGAAGAGGAGAAGGAAGGGAAAAGTAGAGGGGAAGCAGCTTCCTGGCCAGGGCAAGGACAACGAGCCTCTACAGGCCAATCGCAAACCAAGGCCCGGAGGGATCGAGGCCTGCAGTTCAAAGAGAATTGCCTGAACAGCTTCCTGGAAGCGTCGCAAAGGCACACGCCAGGGCACTGACCAGACCCGGCCTTGACGCCTGTCGGACCCTGGTGCACCCTTAGGCAGCCTGGAGTCCCCTCAGACTAACCAGGCCCCACTGCAGGCCCGGGGACTCCGCACCTGCCGGGGCCCGTGGTGGACCCTGCTGTGCGCTCTTCCGAGCCTTCTTCCCAGGCATCTCTCCAAGTATCGCCCGGATCTCCGTGGCACAGCCCAGGGGATTCAGTTTGTTGCCAATTCTCCTGAGCTGGGCGGCGCACTCAACTTCCAGCTCTGAAAAGGAAACATCGAAATGAATAGTGACAACAGTCCATGCTGTAGGCCAAGTGAACACCCCCTTTCAAATGACAAGCAGAGTCCCAGAAATATTTCTCTTAACTTTAGCTTCATGTGCACCTGTTTCCCAAATGTGAGACTTCAAGTAAGAATATACTCAGTTATTTGAAATCTTTTTAAAAAAATGCTGGCTGAAGCATGTGTTATCTTACTTTGAAATATAGAAATATGTCCAACACTATGAACAATACCATTATTATGCCTTTAACACCCCCGGGAGACATCAGGATCTCACTTTAAGGTTGGACAGGGAACAGAAGTCAGATTCTAAACCTATGTATTGTTTATAAGTAGATTTGGTCTTCAAATAGCAATTTCATAGTTCAGTTATGCCCTCCTTTAAAAACTCCTTGATATTTTCTCATAAAAATGTTACTCCATGGGGCTGGGGATTGAGCTTAGTGGTTCCGCCACCTCCCCCCAACAGCCCAAGGCGCAAGGACCTGAGTTCGAACCCTGATACCAAAAAAAGAAAAAAATGTTACTCTAAATTAAATATACTCCCTAAAGTAACTTAAAATTTACATGTTAACCTAAACTAGCCTCTTCCTACAACCCCATTCTGTATCAGTGCCTTGCCTATATAGAAAAGAAAGAAGCAGAAAATAAGCTTCATAATTCATAATTCACATGTTTACTACTATTTAGAATTTAGGTACTATAATTAATGAAATATTATTTTAAGAAAATCAATCTTACAATTTCCAATTAAACTTTGTCCTAAATAAAATTAGTACAAAATCCATATATTGCTATTTTTTTAATATTTCATAGAACAATTCATGGTCTTTTGGTCCTCTTAAAGTTCATGACTACGAATGTTAAAAGTAATCACAAATACAAATTAACAACCCAGTATTTTGTAAGTCCCCACACTCAGGCTCAAAATGAATGAGACATGTAAATATGTAGTAAAAGCAAACTCTAAAACTTACATTCCAGCCAATTTTTCTCTCTACAAGAGCTGAGTGAAATCTTTCCTAACCCCTACTAGGAAACCTAATAAATCACATCATATGCAATTTTTATATACAATTTTTATAGGCTCCAGGGTCAAACAAATATTTTGATTATTTACAAAGGCAGTAACAGACTAGCATACAGTCCGTATAAAATATCACTGATCATACGATTTTTTTTTTTTTTGGTACCAGGGATGAACTCGGGTCCTTGCGCTTGCGCAGCAGGCGGCGAAAGCACTGAGCTAAATCCCCGGCCCAGATCATATGATTTTCGAAAGTTCTGTATCTATGAGGAAAAATTACCTCTTTTAACAACAACAGCAACAGCAGCAGCAACAACAAAATCTCAGAAAATAGACTCTGGTTGCTTCCTGTTATGGGGGTACAGAGATGGAACCCAAAGTCTTGCACATGCTGGGCAAGGGCTCTACCACTGAGCTACACCTCCAGCCTTGTTTCCTTCATTTTTTTACTACAGTTACACACCTGTAAATGTTTTAATATCTAGTTAAATTTGAGAGGACCTTTGCTGGTCTCTTACTGTTGGGAACTAGGTCCAGAGAGGGCTATGCACAGAATAGACCTTTCAAAAACATGATCAGAACTCTTGAACATCACAAAAGGTGAGCACAGTTTCTCCATCCCAAGCTATGACCAGGGCAAGCAGCCTGGTGCCAATTTAGCCATGGTCATATTTGCAATGTACCACTTCCCGTGCATGCCCCACTAGGCGGGACTATAAAATGAAAGTGAAGAAAACTGGGGGCCTAAAGTTGTCTGATGTAATACCAGTATGGCCGGAGCCCTCTTCCGCCCCCGCCAGCCAAAACAATGACTATGGGGGAGCAGCCTGCATTTGCACTTCTCCCGGTGGCCCCAAGAAAGAGCAATTAGTGCGAAGGGGAAAGCAGAAGCTTTGTGACCTGGCCAAAATGCAGCGGCATCCCTAACTCAAGACTGGCTGAGCTCCGCGCGTGGGTCTGCAACTCCTGGATGCGTTCCTAGGCGCGCGCCAGGTCGGGGACGGGCCCGACCTGGAGGCTTTGTGCTTTCGACCCCGAACCCAGAAGGACCGGGATCTGGGCCCAGCGCGACCTCCAAACTCCACTCTTACCCCGCCGGGTTTGGGTTTCCGTGGCCGAAGCTGGTGGTTACCTGCCAGTGCCCGCTTGGAGTTCGGTTGCGTGCCCTTACACACCTTTCCAGGCATCTCTCTAGGCGCCGCCACGATCTCTGCTGCACTCCGGAAGACGCAGTGCCCAGTCGAGCACCTGGGGTTCGGTAGGGAGCGGGCTGCGCGGGGAGCGGGCAGGAACAAGTGGCGCGGCGCGCGGAGGTGCAGAGCTAACTCGCGGGAGCCGGGAATCCTCTAAAGTGCCCGCGCACCCCGTCGGGTCATATGGGGACTTCCCAGGTGACGTAGGGAAACTTGACGCCGGGCCCGCCCCTGTCCCCGCCCCCGCGAGAAGCCCTCTGGAGAGAGTCTCGGACTCTGGCGAGCGTAACCCGCCGGGAATCGCCGTAGACGCGCCGGGGCGCAGACCAGCCGAGGGGCGCGGCACACCGCCCGGCCCTAAATGACTTCCTTAAAAAGCGGGGTGGCAGAACAAAGGGGTCGGCTTCGAGAATCTGCGAACACCCCAAGTCAAGTCGAATCAGCTGTGGTGTGAGGTTTAGGAGCGCCGACAGAGGTTTTCCCTGGAAGGAAAGTTGAGTGCGGGGAGTGGCCAAACGCCTAGTCCTTATCAGAAATTGTCAATTAGAGACTTTTGTAAACAAACCTCGAAAGGAGTTAGAAAAAAGAAAACTTCAAACTCAGAGTGTGGATGGATACTTGCAGAGAAATGAACTTTAATAACGGTAGAGACGGTGTCAGACGCCACTAGAGGAAAGTACTAGGTCCGAGAATAAATTAAACGTAGGAATTGTTGTGAAGTTGCTGCAGAATTGATCCCCTGACGTAAGTCAGAGTATTATAGCGTTCGGGAAGAGTGTGGGTTTGTGTGATTAGGCATCGGCAGTCTAAGAGGGCTGATTCTCTGCCCCCGGTCTGGCCTGGAAATAAGCAGCGCATATTTCCTGTCTGTGTCGATGTTGCTTATTCTGATGTTGAGTAAAGAATGAGACATCATATAGAAAATGTACAATTTCTTGTGGCGGAATGTTGAGATATCTGGGAACGTGATATTATTTGTGCAGTATTTGGCAGGAGCATGAATAACTGTGTTATTTAGAAGAGTACTGAATTAGGAATCGTTAACAGGTATGGGGCCATTAAATGCCACGGGCTGTGGCTTAAATTTTCTCATGTCGTCCTTAGAATAACCCCGGGAAGCTGGTAGTCTTACCGTCAAGACCACTTTACGGGTGCAGCAGCTGAGATTTATAAAGATTAAATTGCCCAAGTTCACGTGAGCAGAGAGCAATGCCCTGCCTCATCTAAACCCAAGGAGCCCCACAGGAAGCCAGATCTCTTACCCGTCAGGTCCTTCCTAACAATCACAGTGTCTTAGAAAATGTGTTTTTATTTATTTATTTATTTATTTTGGTACTAGGGATCGAACTCGGGACCTTGGGCTTGAGTGGCAGGAGGCAGAACCACTGAGCTAAATCCCCGGCCCAAAATGTGTGTTTTTATATTATCTGTTCTATTTAAAGCAGAACTTCCGAATTGGTTCCTGGCAAGTAAATGGACTTCCTAGAAGTATTTGTTTGGGTTCACAGTATTAGTCTGCAAAATGACTTGGTAAAAATTTGAATTGATTCCCAGCACTTAGAAAAAGATTGCATTAAAAGCCTGTTTTTGCAGCATCCCTCGGAAAATCAGCCGCTCTAGCAACCTAGGACGCACTTTCCAAAGTGCAAAGTAAACTAGAAGCATGGTAGAAGCCACGCCCTTCAGAGGCTGGGACTCTGGTTCACTTACAATCCCTGCTGTTAGCTTTTCTCCTTTACATTATCTTCCCCCAGTAGGCATTTGAGCTTGTTTATTTACCTTAAATCACTCAATCAACACAAACCAGCAAATATTTATTTATGGCTTTGCCCTGCAAAAGGTACAGACAGTAAGTGTAGGACAAAACTACTCTTAAATTTAAATTTTTGTTTTTATTTTTGTTTTGAGTACAATAAATACATAGGGACAAGAGTGGGCCAAACTCAAGAGATACCTCCACATGACACAGAAAGCAATGTGGTGATATGGCCCTAAAATCTGTTACTGCAAACCTGGTAAATCAAAACTGTTGTGACCATCTCAAGGCTCATTTTGGCTTCCTTAATGCATAAGAACACCTTTAATTTCCTGATTACGTAGACTAGTAAACTTCAAACCTTGCACAGTGAAATGCAGTGCACACTGAGAGAGTAAAGCAAATTATAAAATTGTTTACCTACAAAGGGTATGTCAATCCTATCCGCTAACATTATCATTATAAAAGGTTGTTGACCTGGTCTGGATACAAACCTTTAAATGGATTGCAAATTCAACTTGCTGGAAAGAATAGGAAACAAGTTGGGGGAGGTGAGCTTCAGAAATGAGTCCAAAGCAGCTGGATGAAAAAGGACTTTTTAAGACTGAATTTGAAATAGTCCATGAATTCGCTTTTGTATCTAATATTCTATAGGGAAATTAGAAACAGAATGTGACAAGCTTCTCTTACCTGTGCCTCTCTCTCTGGAAATATGGATAATTTAATGTTAGGCTTCAAGAAATACAAACATGGGGAAATTTTGGCCTTTGGAGCTAACAAAATAATGAATAAAAATTTATCCTGATGTATTATAATTTCCTACAATCTGTTAAAAAATAGGACTGAGGGGCCGGAGATTTAGCTCAGTGGTGCTGCCGCCTGCCTCTCAAGTACAAGGTCCCGAGTTCAATCCCTGGTACAAAAAAAAAAAAAAAATAGGACTGAGGATGATAATTTTTAAAACTGTTATCAGCTAATTCATCTGCATGAACCAAGTTAAAAAATGGCAGTGCAAGTGTATGTTGTCACTTAGAGTTTTATATATTATATAAACCTAATATAATATATGAACAGCACAACAAACATGATTAGTAATAGTCATTCATATATTTCAAGCAGAAAATGGAATTTGACAACTAAAGATGGTATAAAATATGAATAAAGAGGTATTTAAAGCAAACCTATGATGAAATATGCCGGCTTTAGACCTAATTCTATTTGTTCTAATAAGGAGAATTTTTTTCCCTCTGTACCATGTTTGTTAACAGCAAATTTGTCTGATGCTTTGATCACTTAAATCTCTGTCATAGGACAGACAGTACAGTGTGCTATGTTATGAAAAGAGCATTCCGTGCCCCAGGTGGGATCTAGAAAACCTGGTTCATTGCCCATCTGGTTCCGGAGCTTTCCTTGGATGGAGATTCTGCATCTTTAATGAACTCTGGTGATCCTGATGCTTCTTGTCTGTGGATGACTTCTGAGTTACAACCCTAGAGGGGGCCACAAGTGCTGAGCCAGGAAATTGTGTGAAGTTATGCGTCAGTACTGAGCCAGTGCCAAGCCAGAGCAATTATGGCAGACAATGGGACTGCCTGGGAGGGCAGCCCAGCCACAGGAAAGGGCATCTGGATAGAGAACTGATGCTAGAACAGGAGTTGGCCAAGCAGTGAGGCAGAAGGGAAGATACAAAACACAGGCAGAGACTGAGCAGCAGTGTGAAGCAGAGTATGGGAGGTGAGTGGGGAGAAGCTGCAGAAGTTTGGATATTGTTGTGGGGGAACTCGGAAGAAGCCACTGAAGGTTTTAAGCAGATAGGCGATATGATCAGATTCTAGAAAATTTGGCATGGCTGCATTGTGATGAGATTAGTTGGGCTGAGACCTGAGACAATGTGCCTTGTGAAGATAAATGGCAATTTCCATACAAGCTGATAATGCCAGCAGAGAAATTGTTTGCACTTGTTTTACTCAACTTCCCGTATTTCCTGACTAGGGTAAGACTGCAAATTCTATTAGAGTCCATTATGATTTTTTTTCATCATAAAAGTAAGTCATATTTTATGCTATGCTAGCTTTCCAGGGCTGTGGTATCAGAGTACCACAAACTAGTGTTTTAAAGCAATAGAAAAATTTGCTTTCACAGTTCTAGAAGCTACAAGTCCAAAATGAAGGTATCAACAGGGCCGTGCTCTCTCTGAAGGCCCTAAGGGGACAGTCTTTCCTCACCTGCCTCTGGTGGCTGCCGGCCCTCCTTGGCATCCTGGACTTGTGTGTGTGTTCCTGCAGTGCCTCAGGCTTCTCAAGGCCTCCTCCTGTGGCTTTAGCCTACCTTCCCCCCTTTCTTTGCAGGACTGGGAATTGAACCCAGGGGCTCTCTATCACTGACCTAATCCCCAGTCCCACCCTTTTATTCTTATTTATTTTGAGAAAAGGTTAAAATTGCCCAGACCGGCTTTGAACTTGCCATCCTCCTGCCTTAGACTTCCCAGTAGCTGGGATTACAAGTATGTACCTCCAGCCCATAAAAGAAGCCTGAGCCTCCTGTCAGCTGTAAAAACACACACTGGAAAATGCAGTTGCCCCTGGGGACTTACCTGTGGGGAAAGGCAGAGCTGAAATTGGTGATAGGCGCCTGATCTACTTGAGGCTCTGGGGACAGGACACAGATGAAGGAGAAGAAGGGAAGAGGGAATTAGATGCTGCTTTGTGTGTCTGGAAGCTTCCAGTGTTACCACTGCTATGCGAAATTATAATCCTGCTGTGTGGATAATTGGCAGCTATAGCCTTTGGAAGGAGATACAGCCTCACTCAGGCAGGTTGACTTGGAGATTGAGGGAGAGAGGCTGAGTTCTTGCCCACGGCATTTATGTTTATCTGCTCCAACGAAACCCATAATGTGGGTGGAGGATCACTAGGAACTGCATCTGTGGACTTGGGCAAAGCCTTGGAGACAGACGCCTCCCACATCGGCCTCCTGGGCTTTCTTCCACGCTCACAGAGCTCCTTCCCACTTCCGGGCCTTTGCCCACGATGCTGCCTCTGCCAGGGATGCTCTTCCTCCCAGTCTTGCCATGTCTGCACACTTCTGATCACTCCGAACAAATACTACTTTCTCAGAAGGCCCTTTCCAGACAGCCTTGTTTCAAATTGCTTGTCTTGGGCCAGGGATTTAGCTCAGTGGTTCTGCCGCTTGTCTCACAAGCACAAGGACCTGAGTTCAATCCCCGGTACCAAAACAAAAAAACAACAACAAAAACTTGCTTGTCTTACCCTCTAAATGACTATCTGCCATGAAATCTAGTTTATTGAATTGGCTAACTTGTTTCCTGGCTACATCTCCTTTTGAAATTAAGCCTGTGGAAGCTCAGACCTGTTGGGTCTTGGTCTCTGCTATTGTCAGTGCTTAGAACAGCAGCACCAGGCACGTAGCAGAGACTCAACAAATATGTGTTGAATAAAAGTAAGGCCATCACAGGGCCTGTTAAAGACTTTCTACTTTAAAACAGTTTTTGAGAAGAACCTCACAGCTCATGAGACTCTTCTATTCCATTCACCTTTCAAATCTTAGCTTGGAATTCCCCACCTCCATGTGGTGGATGTTATAGGCACTTCGACTTGTGTAATTCAAAAGTGAACTCAGACCTCTGAGAATGTTCCCTCATCCTCCTCAGCCAGCACCAGCCCCATCTGCCCCAAGCCCCTCCAGCTGCTCCAGGCAGAGGCCCAGGACTTCTTCCCTGCCCCTCTTCTGTACCTCACAGCCAATCAGTACGAAGGTGTCCTTGGCATCCCTTGGCGCTGTTTCTCTCTCTCCAGTCTAGGGTACCCCCCTTTCTTTCCTAGGCCACTGCAGGTGCCTCCCACCCAGCTCTGCTGGATGCACATCCGCCTCTCTTCCACCTATTCGAACTGCAGCCTTTAATACAAATTTTCCAAGGTCTGTTTGAAAAACCCTGCCCTCCATTGTCCACACCACCTCCAGATTGAGTCAGTTTTTATTAAAAGACTTAAAGGTTTTGAGGAGGCACATCTCCATTTGCCTCAAGAGGCAAACTGAGTATGGAAACCCACCTTCCAGAGCTGAGGGGGAAAAATGAGACTTTGTTCTTATTCCCCACAGGGTAAAGGAGGGGGCAGTGGCCAAAAGGAACTGAGCCATCTTCCTCCCCAAGCTGTCCACATGGAGAAGAAGACAGACATGGGAGAATGAGGTAGAAAGGCCAGATGAACGTAACCGGCAGCTCCACCACTCCAACACTCCTGACAGGAAAAACAAAAACTAAGAAAGATACATTAGATATCATAAGAGATTTCAGCCAGGCATGGTGGCCCAGGCCTGTAATCGTAGCTACTTGGGAGGCTGAAGCAGGAGGATCACAAATTCAAGGCCAGCCTGTGCAACTTAGATCCTATCTCAAAATTAAGTTAAAGAAAGGAGAAGGGAGTACTGGGGATGTTCAGTGCTTCTTGGATTTAAACCCCAATACCCCCTCTCAAAACAAATCATAAGAGTTTTAACTTAGGCTATATTACACAGTGATTTTTTTTCGGGGGGGCCAGGGGAATGGAACTTGGGCCTTCGGGCTTGCAAGGCAGGCAGGCAGCAGCACCACTGAGTTACAACCCTGGCCCTACACAGTGATATTTTAAAGCAGCTTTTTTTTTTTTTTTTTTTTGGTACCGGCGATTGAACTCGGGACCTTGTGCTTTCGAGGCAAGTGGCAGAACCACTGAGCTAAATCCCCAGCCCCCTAAAGCAGCTTTTTAAAATAGATTTCTTAACCAGAAATTGCCCAACAATAACTGATTATAGTCCGGCAATAATCAATTAGAAAATGTAATTTTTAAAAAATATTCTATATGTAACAGCAAAAATATACATAACATATATATTATATATATATATACACACACACACACACACACACATATATACATATATACTTACCAGGCATCTATGAAGCCTGAATGAAAAATCTTGGTTGTATCCTAAAGGACATAATGGGTGAGTTACTGGAAGGGAGGGGTGTTCTACCAGCTAATTGAATAATGCAGTGCAATTCCAAACAGAACCCCATGGAAATTTTGTTTTGCTTTGTTTTATTTGTTTTTTGAGACAGGGTCTCACTATTAGTTCAGGCTGGCCTTGAACTCACTATGTAGCCCAGGCTGGCCTCAAACTGAAAGCAATCCTCCTGCCACAGCCTCTCAAGTGCTTGGATTACAGGTGTGTGCCATCATAGCCAGCACCCATGCACATTTCTTTAGGAATGTAAAAAATTAGTGAACAAGGGCTGAGGATTTAGCTCAGTGGTTCCACCACCTGCCTTGAAAGCGCAAGGTCCTGAGTTCAATCCCCGGTACCACCCCCCCCCCCAAAATTAGTGAACTAGCCCTGCCACTTGGGAAATATTATGAAGCAAATATAAAGACAATATTATAAAGATAAGTACTTCAACAGAGCAGAGTTACAGAAACAGATCTCAAGACATAGGAATAAAGTGTGTGAGGTGGCATTTCAATTCAGTGGAGACAAGAGGAATTGTTCTATAAGTAGTTTAAGATGATCGAGTAAGCGTTCAAAAAATTTTTAAATTTAAAACTAATATCTGGTCCCTACTTTGTTTTCTGCATTAAAACAAAGTCAAAGAGTTATTTTTAAATGTAAATACCAAGCACATAAAATAGTGATCGAAGCAATTATTGGTGAGTATTTTCATAATCGTAGACTTAGGTCTGATTTTTGAAAATCTGCTGTGAAAACCAAATCCCAAGGGCACATCTGGCTTCCTAGAAATGTCAAAGTTGGAGTGAGTGAAATAACACTATGAACAAAGTCAGAAGGCAAAGGACAGAAATCCTGAATAGCAAAGGCCAAGTTCACGCCCTCTGCCAGCCACCGTTCTACAGCACAGCCCACTCAGCTGAAGCAAGGGCAGGGGCGGAGCAGGCTTCTCAGGCACACAGCCCTCATTCACCAACTCTTTCCTTTTTTTTCAGACATGGTCTTTCTCTGTAATCCAGGCTGGTCTCATACTTGCAATCCTCCTGCCTGGGATTACAGGCATGTGTATCATGCCTAGCGTCATCCTGGCCCTCTCCTCTCTACGGGGTATGCTGCAAGGCCCAGGGAAGAGAGAGCTAGTCCTGGGACACAGATTCCGGCCCTTTCAAGTCTATTTTTGCAGAAACCTGAGACATAATTATTCCAGCCCCAGACTCAAACATTAAAAACACTGTCCATCATTGGCTTGTCACATCTTCTTTAACCCTGTTTCCAAGCTGTCAGGTCTGTACACATCTTCCTTTAATGCAGCCTTTGGGTTAGCCTTACTTTTCAAATGCCTCTGCCACTCCAGCATTATTGCGAACGTTCACCTGGACGCCTTCGTTCTCTGTCAACATAGCCCTCGTCTTTCCCTCTGCCCATGAGACCCTAATTCCTCAGGAGTTGTTCCCTTATTGAGGTATTTATAGCAGTCTCCAGTGCCATTGCGTACCCAGGCAGGTCTGCTCACCACCTTTTCTGCTTGTCACGAACTGACTTCTAGGATAAGCCACACCTTCCTTGAGGGCAGGAACTTCCTTTCCCCCCTCATGGCTGCCTTCCCTCCAAACCAGCTTAGCTACTTCTATTACCCCCATTATGTTACTTGCTTTATTACTTTGACTCCTTTGAAAATAATAATCACTTGAAATAATTCAACTCTCAAAGAATTACAATATATAGACAAAAGTCAGATCCATGGAGGAAATTTAGAAAAATGTTTCCCATTTTGTTTGTATTCCAGCTTCCCCATTTACTGGATTTGTGAACTTAGGCAAAGTACCTGACTGTGCTGAGCCTGTTTCCTAATTTGGAAAGGTAGTATAATAATTCCTTCCTTTCAGGGCCTTTTTGATCCAGAAAAAGAGTAATACAGGCAAGCCAGCTCCAGAGGGTCTGTCACATGTTGAGGCTGAAGCCGGGCCCCTCCTCTTCACCCCCAACCCTGGGGCCCCACCATACCCAGAGTGAGGGGAGCATAGTGAGTAAAGTCTGGTGATCCATCCTGAAAGTCTTCAGAATAATTTTTTTTTTGGTACGTGGGATCGGGACCTTGTGCTTGCAAGGCAGGTGGCGGAACCATTGAGCTAAATCCCCAGCCCATTCAGAATAAATTTAGAGATGGGTTCTCCCTTCATCCCAAGCACAGAAGCCCAGCTTGGAATAGTCACAGGCCGATATACTGGTATACAAACAAGACAAACAAAATTGCAACTGCATTTCTGAGATTATAAACAAGGCCACATATGCTGAGGTTCTTAGAAAAAGGAAAGAGGTAACAGACAGAGAAAGGAAACTAGAAGAAAAAGAGGAAATGAATCACTTTCTGGGCCTTAGACCTCAAGCTCACAAACAGGCTAGGAATAGGCAGGGGTGGGTTAGCTGGTCAGCATCAGTAAGGGACTTTTTTTTTAAAGGTGTCTCTTAGCAGCCAGGCATGCTGGTGCACACCTATAATCTCAGAACCCTAGAGGCTGAGGCCGGAAGATTGCCAAGTTTGAGCTCAACCTAGGCAATTTAGGGACTTAGCAAGACTCTGTCTCAAAATAAAAATTTTGTTTTGTTTTGTTTGGTTTGGTACCGGGGATCGAACTCGGGTCAAAATAAAAATTTTAAAAGACCCTAGGTTCAATCTCCAGGACCAAAAAAAGAAAAGAAAAGTCTGTTGAGAAACATGCAAGACCAAATACCCAAATTTTTCTTACTAAATAGAATTCTAGATGAAAAGGAGCATGGGATCCCAAACTTTTGTTGGGAAACATCAGAGTCTCACTCCCTCCTTTCAAGGCCCCAGGAATTCTGTGCTGCGGGGCTCTGTGCTGACAGAGGCCTTGGCTCAGCTGCAAAGCCTTCTCTAGACTGTGGTTCTCAGGGGACAGAGCAGCCCAGATGCACAGTTTTCACAATGCCACTGTCAAACACTGACTTTGATTCCTTAATGTACAGCAATGCCTGGTTTTAAAATCAGAATCCAGTTTTACTTCCAACTCAGCCACGTAAAACTCAGTATGTTCTTAAGCAAAGGATTGACATTCCTAGGCCCCAGTTATTTCCTAGGCTGGGTGATTGTCTTAACTCTAGGCCTGTCTCCTTTGTTTGGGAGAGGGTTGACAGTGAGAGAGTAGATGTAGAATTATGTTATAAGCTGTAATCCACATAAGTGATCTCTTAGTAATATTAGGACAGTGATTCAGTCTTAAAGTTGCCCTGACTGGGCTCCAACTTTCAATGCTGCTAAGGATCCTCCTGGACAACTTAGCAACTTATGGAGACCCTTTCTCTAAATAAAGAAATTTTTAAAGGATGGAGGATATGTAATTCAGTGTGAAGACCCTGGTTTCAATTTCCAGTACTACAGAAGAAGAGGAAGAAGGAGGAAGAGAAGAGGCAGAAGGCAGGAGAGGGAGGGGGAATAAAGTGATTAGTGGACAGTTCTTTTGCAACCTTTGAATCTTTTAAAATGTATTTAATTGCTTAAAGAATATGCAAATAACTCAGGTGTGATGGCGCACACCTGTGATCCCATCACTTGGAAAGCTGAGGCAGGAGGATCACTGCAAGTTCCAGGCCAGCCTGGGCTACACAGTGAGTTCAAGGATAGCCTGAACTACATAGAGAGACCCTTTCTCAAAAAACAAACAAATGGCCAGGGATTTAGTTCAGTGGTTTCACCGCCTGCTGTGCAAGCGCAAGGACCCAAGTTCAATCCCCGGTACCAAAAAGAAAAAAAAAGAAAAAATTTACTAAAAAAACAAGTAAGTGAAGAAACAAAAAGAATATGCAAATGAAATGGGCTGAGAAATTTTTCTTCCAGGTATACATGAAATAAAAATGAATGTACCAAAAAATGAATGTACATGTTTGCCAAGAGACATGTACAAGAATGTTCATAGCAGCACTAATTGTAGTGGTCCCAAACTGGAAGCTGCCTAAATGGATAGATGTAAAATGGATAAATAAATTGCAGTCTCTTCTCACAATAAAATACTATATACTAGCTGCAATAAGTGATGTACAATCACAAGTACCAACCTGAATAAATATGGCAAGCAATGTGGAGAGAAGTAAGCCAGTTACAAAAGAGTACATACGGCATTGTTTCATTGATATAAAGTTCAAAGTCATTCTCTTTAGAAAGACTAATAACTAAAAGTCATAGGTGGGTTTTGGGGGTGTTGATAATATTCATTTCTTGATCTGGGTGATATTTGGGTGGATGTATTCAATTTTAAAATTTATCACGCTCTGCTCTCGGTGTTACACATCAATTCAAGGTTAAAATAAATACATAGATAAGAAAGATTGCATAAGGGATAGGAGTCATCCTAATGGAGCCCACAAAGAAACAACAGAATAATAAAATAAATTATCTCTAAATGGCACCCATTTCATTCCATCTCTTTGTGGCAGTTTAACAAATTCAGAGCCTAGCATTTTTTACGGAAGCAGGAATTTAAATATAGAGCAGCAGTAGACAGGTGGCACACACCTGTAATCCCAGCACTTGGGAGGCTGTGGAAGGAGGACTGTCTAGAGTTGGAGGTCAGCCTGGGCTACGTATTGAATTTGAGACCGACCAACCTGGACTCCATAGTAAGACTGTCAAAAGACGAAAACAGACTAATAAATAAATAGAACTTAAGTGTGCTATTAAAATCAGGGAGAGGTGGGCTGGGGATTTAGCTCAGTGGTTTCACCACCTGCTGCACAAGCACAAGGACCCAAGTTCAATCCCCGGTACCAAAAAAAAGAAACAAAATCAGAGACAGGTGAATTAATACCTTTTTGAGTACTATGGAGGCAGGAGATGAGGGCATGGGGAAGACTGGCTGGGAAAGTAGGTGTGACCTGTTAATTACAAAATCCTAGGAAACATTCGCAGAACAGTTCCCACAGCTCTGCAAGTGGACTTCTGGAGAACTCCATCAGGTTTCTGGTAAGACAGCCAGGACCTAACGCCACCCTCCAGGGTAGGGAATATATAAGAGGACAGCCGGCCTGTGCTCAGGGCTACTGTGTCCCTTCACAGCCTACTCGCACCCTATGGAGGGTACTCTTTTCCTACTTGACCCAACTCACTCTGCAGAGCCTGTTTCTTTTCCTGTCTTTAAGAAATGTAAGAACTTGTTACCTTTTGTGCTTGTCCTGACCAATTCTTTGCTTAGGGCAGGAAGAACCTAGAAACCTTTAGAAGGAGGCTCCATCACCCCCAGACCCGATAATACTCATAAAATAAAGATACGAGGTGTGATTGGAAACCGCATCCAGATCTTGAAAGGAGGTCACAAAGGTAATAAGAATTAGATTTCAGAAAGTCAGTCTGAGAGTAAAAGACATTTTTATATTTCTTAGAATTGACAAATGTAAGCAAAATATAAATTGATGAATTCTGATCTCCAGGGCAATTAGGTGAAAACAATATATCTAAAGACTGTATCGTAGGGACCTCAGACTTTCAGGGCTCAGCTGCATAGACAGCAGAGCTGGTAGGTGGTAGAGCCAGGGTTTGAATGCAGATCTCCGAAGTCCAATATCCCAGCACCTTGACCTTTTGTCAGTTAAGGGACCGCATGCAGCTTTCCTCTTCAAGCTTTTGCACTTATTTGCCATTGCCTCAGAGTCTGGAGAAGTTGACCCCTCATCCTCCAGACCCCAGCTGAAATACCCCTCAGTGTTCCTCTAGAATAATTCCCCCTCTGATCTCTGTTCTTTGTTTCCTTTCTTCATCACATACAAAAGCTGAGTTCAATCCCCAGTACCAAAAAAAAAGAAAAAAGAAACAAAAGCTGTACTCGCTTCATTTGTTGGGGGTTAGGGCTTGACTCTGAATTCATTTGCCATTCTCCCAAACTGGACTGTAAACTCTTTGAAGTGAAGGTCACCTTCATGGTATCTCCAGCTCTTTCCTCCTGTACCTGACATGCAGGAGATCCTCAACCCCATGGCTGAGTTAAATAAGTGAGTCCTCATCATCCCAGGAGAACACCAATGGTCTGAGTACAGAAGAGACCAAGTTAGTGGCAGCCACAGCCTAACTATGCCGTTTGCCTCTGTGTGACCTCCAGCACAAAGCTCTCCTTCTCTGGGCCAGTTTCCTCATGTGTGAAATGAAGCTAGGACTGATGACATACTCTCTAAATGTTCTCCATCCCAATTCCTACTTGCTAAATTCAACTAATTCACAGCAACAACAACAGCAACATATGAATGGCTGATGGCTTATTACCTTTACCAGAGGGGGTTGCATTTTTAAAAGATAATGTTCAGTAAGCTCTATTTTAGGCTATTAGGCAGCAGGAGAAGTGAAAACAGTGGGACTGATCATACAGAGATAATTTTGTGTGGAGGGCATTTGAACCTGAGTTTACTCCTCTGTGAGTCACCTCCTCTAATGGTTCCTGCTTTTCTCAGCTTCTTCCTCTCTCCTTACAACTCAGACTTCAAAAGCAGTGGATTTTTTTTAAAAAACTACTTCCTAGTCCCTCTCCCCAGCTGCTGCAGTAAGAATGGCCATGGGACTTCAGCCCCTTTCAGTGTTAGAAAGCTCTAAGTTGGGCCCCAGGAAGGCAGCAGCCCCACGGATGTTCCCAGTGGGGTTTGGTTTCTGGAAACTTCAGGATTGTGAGTTTCTGTTTTCAACTGTGGAACTCTCCCTGGCAGCCAGACCTTGTGGTTTTGAAAATGAAGCAATAATTATCTCTCCCTAAGCCTCCAGTTATTTATCTCATTACCCCCCAGAACTCAAAGTGTCCAACCAGGAAAATTAGTGTCTGGACAGCAGGGACAAACCC
Source organism: Heterocephalus glaber (assembly GCF_000247695.1). The sequence continues at coordinate 5,316,878 of NW_004624792.1, read as the reverse complement.
TGATTCAGAAGATCAGAGAGGAACACTCAACCATAACAGCATAAAGTAGAATTTGCCCTGGGTTCCCAGAATGGCTCTGTGCACAATCTTTTCTTTAGGTGTTTTGATGTAGCTGTTATAAAATCTCCAGGGGGGTTCCCTTTTCTGTTCTCACCCTTGAGCAAGTGTACACACACACACCCCTAATCTGAATGGTCCAGAACTCCAGCCAAGGGCTCTGACATTTGCCCAGCTGATCCTAGCTCCTGATGAAAGCGAGGGTACATTTTGTCTCTCTATGTGGCCCCACCCTTGTTTTTCCCTGTGGCTATCACTTTCCTCCCCAGCTGGCCGATAGCTTTCTTTGATGACTGGGTGGTAACTAACCTGAGGGCTGTTGCTGTCAAACCCTGCTAAGCATCTCCATCCAAGCTCACTAGCACTGCAGTGACAATGGAATGACTTTGGCCATTGTTTCTTCAGCAGCAATTTCTTTCATCTTAGACTCATAACTCAGCCTCCCTACATTAAAGATTTATTGCCAGAGGAGTTTATTTAAATAAACAGCTGCTAGACCAAATTTTACTGGATCCTACCTTAGGGATAGAATCCTTTTGTTTCCCAAATTCAAGGCTACTAGGCAATCTCCAATGCAATCACCATTAATACATGGAATGACAAAGATACAAGAAAAGATGAAAATTTTAAATATAAAAGAAATTCATCGGTGTCGTGGGACTTTGGGGAAAATTTCAGCTCTCCTCAAATGTTCTTTAAGAAAGGAAAATCCCATACACAGAACACATTTACCTTTCTTGCCAGTTTGTCTTATACATTTCTGCTTCCAGACTGAAACTAAACTCTGTTTTTGGGCTGATCTAAATTACTGCTGACCTCCTTGCGACTCAAGATGATGTTAGGGGACCAAGAACTTCTGCATCTTCTGGAAACATTCTAGAAAGGCAGAATCTGAGGCTGTGCCCCAGCCCCATTGAGTCAAAATCTGCCTTTTAGCAAGATTCCTAAGTGATGTCTAGTCATCTAAGAGTTCTAGGAGGGCTGTCTCATCACTGTCCTCTCCTGCTATTAACTCTTAAACCTAGTGCCATGCAATCTAAGAGAATCTATGTGGTCTTGTCCGTATAACATGCTGAGGCCAGATCCTGTACAGAGTAGTTGGAAACAGAAAAATGCATTCTGATCTCCATGCATTTAGTAATTAAAAACAAACAAAAAGCCTGGTGACACCTTGTTGAGATACAGAGAACTTCTATTTTCTCATGCTTTTCTTAATGATTTGTTTGGTCTTGTTTGTAAAAGGAAGATTTTTGAATGTTTTATTTTGTCATTTTTATGGAAGAAATGAATAGGAAGCATGATTTCCTCCCATTCCTAACAAAATCCACAAACAGGTCAGGTGTGGCGGCACACACTTGTAATCCCAATACTCGGGAGGCTAAGGCAGGAGGACCACTGCAAAATCAAGGCCAGCCTGTGCTACAGAGTGAGTTCAAGGCCATCCTGAACTGCATAGTGAGACTCTGTCTCACAAAAATAAAACAAAACAAAAAATCCACGAATAGTAAAAATGTCTCACAAAAATAAAACAAAACAAAAAATCCACGAATAGTAAAAATATTTGACAAATTTTAAGAGTTTTTGTAAACTGGGCATGGTGGAGCATACCTGTAGTCCCAGCACTGGGGAGGCTGTGGTAGGAGAGGCCAGCTTGGACTAAATAGTGAGTTCAAGGCCAGCCTGACCTACATAGGGAGACCCTGTCTCAAAAACCAAACAAACAAACAAACATACAAATAAAACAGAATAAAGGATCAACCCACAGAGTGGAAGAAAACATTTGTATCATACATTGATAAGGGATTGATATCTAAAAACATAAGGAATTCAAATTACTCAGTAACAAGAAAAATAATCCTATTTAAAGATTTGGCCTCACATTCCAGAGACCCTGTGTTTAATCCCCAGTACTGTGTAAGAGAAAATGAAGAGAAAAAGAGAAGACCAGAAAAGGAGGGAAGGGGAGAACAGAGAAAAGAAGAAAGGGGAAAAGAGAGAAGAGGAGAGGAAAAGAGAAGAAAGGAAAAGAAAATGAGCAAACGATCTGAACAGACTTTTCTCAAAAGATGAGCTATGACGCTAGGCTTAGTGACACATGCTGTGATCCCAGCTATTTATGAAACTAAGGCAAGAGAATTGTAAGTTCAAGGCCAACTAGGCAAATTAGTAAGAATGTCTTGAAATTTTAAAATAGGCACTTGGGATGTAGCTCAGTGGGAAAGTGCTTGCCTTCAAGTTGCAAGGTTTGGGGTTTCATTTCTAGCACCATAAGAATAGATAAAAGGGTGTGGGGGTGTACGTCAGTAATAGGGTGTTTGCCTAAGGCCCTGTGTTCATTCCCCAGCATCAATAGAAAAAGATGGAAGAAAGAAGGAAAGAAGGAAGAAAGGAAAAAAGAGAGTGGGAGAGAGAGGGAGGGAAGTGGAGGGGAAAAAGAGAGAAAAGCACGTTAAAATCACAATGAGATACTACTTCACTCCTGTTAGATTGACTATTATCAAAAAGAGGACAGATAAATAATGGTGAGGACAAGAAAAAAAGGGAAAGAACCCTTGTGGACTCTTTGCAGTATTGGAAATTATTACAGCTATGTTAGAAAATAGTATGGAGCTTCCCTAACAACTGAAAATAGAATTGCTATATAATCCAGTAATTCCACTACTGGGTATGTACCGGAAGGGACTGAAATATAGCTGCTAATGAGATATCTGCACTCCCACATTCATCGCAGCAGTATTTACAGTAACTAAGATATGGAAACAATCTAAGTGTCCATCTACAGATAAATGAATTCGAAAGTGACGTTTGCATTTTTTTTTTTTTTGGTACCGGGGATCGACCTTGGGTCCTTGCGCTTGCACAGCAGGTGGCGAAACCACTGAGCTAAATCCCCGGCCCTGTTTGCAATTTTTTAATTAAAAATAAAACGTAAACCAGATACGGTGGCAAATACGTATAATCACAGCTACTTGGGTGGCTGAAGCAGGAAGATTGCAAGTTTGAGGCCAGCCTAAGTAACTTAGCAAGACTTTATGTCAAAATAAAATAAGAAAGTTTGAGGGCTGAGGATGTATAGCTCAGTGGTGCCACGCCTGCCTGGCAAGCTCCAAGTCCTGAGTTTGATCCCCAGGAGTGGTGGGGTTTTGAAGGTGCATCTCAGTGGTACAGCACTTTTTTAAGTATGCCTGAGACCCTGGGTCAACCCTAGCACCCCCCCACAAAAAAAACTTCAGAAAACCCCAAAGGTTTCAGATATGGTGAGGCATGTCTGTAATCCCAGCTCCCGGGGGGGGCGGGGTGAGGCAGCAAGATTCCAAGATGGAGGATAGCCTGAACTCCGCCTCAACACTATGCCTCAAAAAACCAAACACAGTCAAGGAAAGTATCTTTTCAAACTACACAAATTTGGGGGTTGCCTTGCCACACAATTTTGGAGGCTGGAATGTAAGGTTCTCATCAGATACCCAGATTGAACCTTGTTTATAGCCTGGAACAGGGATTTGTAAGTTGAGGTCCCATAGCCTCTTGTGATATTTTATGTCATATTCTTCTGCTCAACAGCATCTGTAGTTCCCACGTGGTTGTTCTCCTGATTTTACATTTCTTTGGATCTAAAGATTTGTACACGAGCTTTCCATCTCACCTGAATTCATTTTTCATAAACTTCCAACCTCAGGACAATATAACCCTCAATGATAAAATGTGTCTGATTGGGTTGATTGGGTTTGGGACGGAGCTGTGGTTTTACATGACAAGTTGGACACAATGTCCAAGATCATTTTTACACACACATACACACACACACATACACACACACACACACACACACACAAGGGGGAGAGAGAGAGAGAGAGAGGAAGGGAGGGAGGGAGAGAGAGAGAGAATAACCACATCAAAGGGAAACAGGTATGAAAGAGAATGAGTCCCGATTTCTGAGTTAAGTAATATCTTCTAAGTGAAAAGAGGAAACAGTATATACTGCTATGCTAGAAGCAATTTTTTTTTTTTTTTTTTTTGGTACCGGGGATCGAACTCCAGTCCTTGCATTTGTGAGGCAGGTGGTGGAACCACTGAGCTAAATCCCCGGCCCAAACTTTTTTTAGTTTGTTTGTTTGTTTTTTGGTACCAGGGATCGAACTCCAGTCCTTGCGCTTGCAAGGCAGGCACTGGAACCCCTGAGCTAAATCCCCGGCCCGGAATTTTTAACAAATTAGTATATTTCTAGCCAAAGTCAAGAAAAAATAAAAGCAGAAGAATGACATCCAAGAGGCCCAGGAATGCTTGTGTAATTGGATGGCTTAATTAGGCAAGATGTAGTGAAAAGAGGAAGTCATCTATTCTTAGTGCCTTAGATATCCGCCTCTGTAAAAGAGGAAGTGGGGAAAAAAAGCCTCCCCCAAAAAAGTGTGGCTTTACCTTAGGACAAGTCGATAAAGTTAATATGCTGTCCCTACATTTTCTTTGATTAGGATTCTTTTTTACTTCGGTCCCATAATCTGTATGTATAAATGTTAAGAATTTCTGATGGACCCAAAAGACTGTGTAATATCTGAAAGGAACTTTGCCTCTGAAGCACAGAATCAAAGCAACTGAGACCAGGAAGTGATGGCTATCCTAAAAAGTAATACAATTCATTTTGACATTTCTGGAACCACCCTTGTATCCCATCAATTCCCCTATCTTGTGGCTGTGGTTTCTGATGTCACTTTCCAGTAGAGGGGGAATTTCTCTGAGACGATGTTTTTAACTGAGCATTTGTTTTTGTTTTTAAGTCACAAGTTTTCAGGAAATGTGTCTCCTGTGTTGCCTCTTGAATAACTAGAATAGTGGCAATGGATTAGTTTGTAATTTCAGGAACAAAATTTTACATCATGTCTTATTTAATTGTCACTGCCACCCTGTAAAATAAGTATTATTTCAATTTTACTAGACATGAAAACTGCCTTTGACTGTATAATCAGAAAAAGTGGGACAGAGTTGGGATTCAAATAAACACAAATGAACTTGGCGGGCATTATGCTAAGTGAGGAAAGACAGACACAGAAAGACAAATAGAGCACGGATCTCTTACATATGGAATCTAAAAAGTAGAACTTATACAAGCAATGATGATGGGTTTGGTGGGAGGTGTTGGCCAAAGTGTAAAAAATTCAGTTTTAAACTGGCACAGTAGCCCATGCCTATAATTCCAGCACTTGGGAAATTGAAGCAGGAGGACTGCCTTGAGTTTGAGGCCAGCCTGAATTACATAACAAGTCCCTGTCTCAAAAAAAAAAAAAAATAGCTTCAATTTTAGGATGAATAAGTTCTGGAGACCTAATGTACATCATAGTGACTAAAGTTACTGATGCTATTGTTTATTTGAAGTTCTTTTAAAACCATAGATCTTAAATGTCACAATACATACACTGAGAAAATAGTAACTAGTGTGTTACCAAAAAAAAAAAGGAAAATAAATTTAGGCCAATGTATGGCTCTTTATACTAGTTCACACCACCTCTCCAGCCTGTTTTCATGGAACAGGTTTTTTTTTTGTTTTTTTGTTTGGTACCAGGGGTCAAACTCTGGACCTTGCACTTGCAAGGCAGGTGGCAGAACCACTGAGCTAAATCCCTGGACCCTATGAAGCAGGTTTTAAAAGGATATGTGCATCTGAACTTGAATGTCAAAGTCCAAGACAATTATTGGTGTGTTCTGAGTATATAAGAAAGGATAAATTCCTTGATAATGACATAGGTAGTTTATAAATTTCATATCATAAGTGTAAGCCATTTGAAAATGAGCCAATGATGTGATTTCTCCCTTGATTGTTTTATTATGTGTAAAATCACTTTGTAAACCCTGAACCAACTTTGTTAAAAGAAGAAGGTTTATTGTAGCTATACTTTGGTTATTAGTTACTTGTGTATTCAGTCTTAAATTGAAGCTTTTCTAGAAAAGTATCATTTCAAGTAGATATGGGAATAAAAAGATTATAATCACTATGCATTTAGAGTTTTGACAAAAAGGTTTTATATCACATAAAAGCAGAATTATCTGAGTAGCCTCTAAAGTAGGAAGCATTCTTGTGGCTACTTCTGCCTCTGTTCAAAAAATGCCCAGGCTGTTTTCAGTTGTTATCTAGGATTCTTTGTGGAAGATAGAAAACATAACCTTGGAATAAAATCTAGACTTTATTCTAAATTCTAACAGATTAAAGGTTCTATTATGGCCACATATTCTCATTTCAACATGTTCATACAATTATGAGGCCATGGTCTCCTTGGTTTCAGACCAGCATCTGATATAGTCATTTCTTGTCCTGCCCAGATGCAAAGACTAAACTCAGAAAATTGGGTTTGTGGGACTGGGGATTTAGCTCAGTGGTTCTGCCCCCTGCCTCCCAAGCACAAGGTCCTGAGTTCGATCTCTGGTACCAAAAAGAAAAAAGAAAAAGAAAAAATTGAGCTTGTTTTAAGAGTTGAAGATGAAATTTAAAAATGTTATTATGAAGGCTTCATGACATAAGGCTCAATATTAGGATTGAGGGCTGGGGATTTAGCTCAGTGGTTCCGGCGCCTGCCATGCAAGCGCCATGTCCGGAGTTCGACCCCCGGTAGCCCCCCCCCAAAAAAAATTCGGATTGAGCTTCCAGTTGGATGTGGCTTATTTAAGCAAGTATCTTGAAAGTATCTAGGTATTTTAGCAATACTGGGGATCTGAACTCAAGACCCCATGCATGCTAGGCAAGCAGTTCTTATCAACTAAGCTACATCCCCAGGCTTTGAACTCTATTTTTAAACTTTAACAAGAGCATTCAAAGAAATGGTAAGAAGCAATATAATTAATTATTCAACAAAAGTAAATTCTTATGATTCCGGCACTCTGGAAGGCTGAAGTAGGAGGATCACAAATTCAAGCCCAGCCTCAAGATAGTGACTTAGACAGACCCTGTCTCAAAATTTAAAATGGTGAGGGCCCAGGATTTAGCTCAGTGGTTCTGTCCCTGTACCCCCCCAAAAAAAAACCTTTAAAAGGTGGATAGGTGTGTGGAAAGACCCTCGTTCAATCCCCAGTATGGGGGGAGGGGCAGAAATTATTAACCATTCTAGATTTTTTTTTTTGGTACCGGAAATCGAACACTGGGATCGTGTTCTTGAGAGGCAGGTGGTAGACCCACTGAGCTAAATCCCTGGCCCCATTCTAGATTTTTTTAAATGATATGTAAAAAAGAAGTCCTCAGCAATGTTTCAAGAAAAATAAATCTTTATATCCTTTATAAATGTCAGACTTAGGGGCTGAAAGGATATTACAGCAGTAGGTAGAATATGTACTTTAGCACACAGGAAGCCCTGGGTTTGATCCCCAGCAAGGAAAAAAACAAATATATACAACTGTTTAGCTACCTTCCAAACAAGACACAGACATTTCCACCCCCTCAACACACATACGCGCGCGCGCACACACACACACACTTAAAAACAAAAGAAATGTACCTTGGATATATGCCCATATGGCTTTCTTCTTGACTTAAAATTAATTACCTCACCCTCCTTCCAAGTCATAAATCAGCTATTACTTAGTCATATTGATAAACTTTTAACCCAGTTCTACAGTGGTGAAATTCTTTTTATTTCTACATGTCCTATCTATTTGAAAACATGTTTTCTTTCCTTAACATCAGTGTTGGTTTTAAAAATAAAAACAATAAAATATATGATAAAAGATTAACAAGATTTATATCAATAACTCTTTTATTACTCCAATCCCGACATGTTGGTGATATAGGTTTTGTCCTCTTGCTTATAATCTTTAAATTACAGGGGTTTGAGGTTTTGTTTTGTTTTTTGTGGTGCTGGGAATTGAACTCAAGGGCATTCTATCACTGAGCTACATCCTCTAACCTTTTTCTAATAAATTTAAACACAAACCACAAACATTAAATTGGATTTTTGCTTGGTAGTGATGGGGATTGAATCCAGGCCTTCCAACATGCTAGGAAAGCACTCCAGCACTGAATTACATCCCTACCCTGTTTTATTTTTATTTTTAAGACAGAGTCTCACAAAGTTTATTAGGATGACCTCAAACATAACACCCTCCTGCCTCAACCTCCAGAGTAGCTGGCATTATAGGCATGCTTCACAATGCCTCGCTTTACAATATTTTTCTTTTTAAGTGAGATTTAGGCAAAACCATTTACTGTGCTTATAATGTCACAATATTGTTAGGAACACTTGTACAGAATTTGGAAAATATAAAATAGGTAAGAATAGGGGGAAATATAATCATATCTTCTATTTTTTCTATTAAAATGTAAATATATTTTTTCTTTATGTAAGGAATATATATCTATTCATTGCAAAAAGCTCAAAAGCATAGAAATGTAAGAATTACAAGTAAATTCCATGTTGGCCCCATTCAGCAAGAGATAACTTTTATCTTTAGTGTATGCTTTTTAGATTTGTTTATATCAGTATATAAATATGGGTACACATATTTATAATAGATTACACTATGTATTTTGTCATCTCCTTTTTATACTCCAAGATCAGGTTAAAAATTATTCCACATACCTATCACATTAAATAGCATAACAGAACATGAAATTATTAATAGCTAATCTATTAATGATGAACATTCTGTTTATGTTCAATATTTTGCTGTTATATACATACTTCAGAGAAAATCCTTAAACATACATATCTTTATATACTTCAAAACATAAATCTGAATAAGTAAGTCTAAGTGGGATTATAGAATCAAATACATTTTAATTTTTCATATAAAACTCTATAGAAAGTTTCTATACTCATTTAGATCCTCTCTAATGGCATTTGAGAATGGATAATTTGCAATTTGGGGAGGGGTACTGGGGATCAAACTCGGGACCTTGCACTTGCAAGGCAGGTGGCAGAACCACTGAGCTAGATCCTGGGCCCTAATTTGCTATTTTTTTAGACAGGATCTCACTGTGTAGCTCAGCTCTCCCTGCATCAGCCTCCCAAGTGCTGGGGTTATAGCCATGTACCACCATGCCAAGTATGACTTGTAATTCTTCACCGAGGAATTCTCTTACATGTTCTACACACACACAAACACACACACACACACATACACAGAGGGTATAAGGGCACATATGCCTGTAAGCCCAGCTACAGAGAAGGATGAGGCAGGAAGATCACAAGTTCAAACCAGTTTGGACAACTTAGCAAGGCCCTGTCTCAAAAATAAAAGAGTGAGTTGGGCCGGAGAGTTAGCTCAGTGGTTCCACCGCCTGTTGTGCAAGCACAAGGACCCGAGTTTGATCCCTGGTACCAAAAGAAAAAAAAAGAAAGAGTGAGTGTGGAGGTGGAGAAAACTTTCATTTTATGGTAAATACTGAGACAAAACAAAGCCCTGTGAATAGCAAACCAAGCCACCACAAAACAAAACTGACTCTAATGCTAATATTCTTCTACTTGTAGTAATATCCTCAGGTATCTTCAAGGCTGGGGTTTCTGGGCTCAAGAGTCTATGAGAGGCCTGGGAATGTAGCTGAACAGTAGAGCACACAAGGTCTTGTACCAGATTCCCAGTACTGCAGCAAAACAAAACTAAAATGTTATTATGGAAACTAGGAAACCCACAGGCCTAAAGGTCTTCAAAGCCATGATGCTTCATAAAATATTCTTTGGGAACAATGGAAGATTCCCATAAACTGGGAGTGTATGAGTTGTTTCTGCTTTAATTTACCCATGTGGCACATGGATAAGTACAGAGAATTAAGTACGGAAAATACTGCACAGTGTAACAGAAAGGTGCTTTCTTCCTTAAGCCAAAGTTCTAGAGTCATAAAGAAGTTTTTAGCTCCAAACATAATTTCATCCCCATAATAGAATCAAGTCAACTCAGAACATTAAATTATTTTTATATGATAAGATAAACTTTGTCTATAAGGCTCAAAGTGTCAAAACTTGTAAGTTGGCGTCTTACTGTATTCAAGGCCTGGCTGTGGAATCCTGTAGCTTCACAGCTACACTTAGCTATATGTGACATCATCACTATTCTTCTATATCTCATTAAAATGTAGGTACATGAAATATTAAGAACACAATGTTTCCCATGCTACTGCACATATTTCCGTGGATATCTGCACATTATCTCACTGCTAGGCAGGCATACCAGGAAATACCTCCTTTTTGCACTTGCTGCAGGTACATGGCCTCAATCTATTCAGGCCAGATAAAGACTCCGGATTTGACCTTTGTCATCATGTGAGGCACTTTTGTTTGTCATGAGCCTACTAATGACACTTTTATCTAACGTTTCCTGATCATTATAGTACAACAGTTAAACATCTTTCTGCATGGCCATCACCAATGTGTGTTCATTCACCTCTCTTCTTATTTCATCTCAGAGCATCCCTGCTGTCAATCAAAGCCCCCTACAATCCCCACTGCAAACATTGGCAGCAACAGCAAATCCACTGGAGTTCAGTGGTCAGGACTGATGTCTTTTCCTCATTCCTGAACCTCAGAACTTCTAACAACAGTCTATATTACATAAGCTGATTAAGTAAACTACAGTGCTGCTTGAGAGGTTTCCTCTACCCCAGAGGAAAGGAGTGACATCAACAGATCAAGCAGTTTTTAGAAAAGTGTGGTCGATCCTCTAAGCAGTTTGAGGGGAGCATATATGTTCCTTTTGTTGTCTGTTTTACTGGCCATTTTTTTCTTGGTGCAGAATTGCAATTGGTCTTGTTTAATAGTATAGTCAAGTCAAGGAAAAGAAAGAGGGCAGAAGAAGTGGGGAGAGACTGAGGAGAAACAGAGGTTGTGTGGCAGGAAAGGAGACAGGCTTGCTGGACGGTATCAACATCATATAACCTTCTGCAAACACTCAGAAGAGCTCTAATTCTACGTAAAGCAACACAGGACAGAGGAGTCTTCATTCCTGTGTACCATCACTATGATAGAAAGCACCACTGCATAGTATGAATGGTGAATCACCTGAAGATAGGGTTGTAAATTCTGGGAGGCATAGGTTTGTGCACATAAGGGAAACACTGCCACACTTAATCACACTTGCCTGACTTTCATTAGCCAAAATGAGGTCAGGGGCTGATAGGTAGGAAAACTAGGGACTCTAAGAGGGTAGAAGAGGGTGGTTGTGGAAAACTATTGCTGAAGATAAAAACAACTTTTTTGGACCAGCCAAAAAGAGTGTTAATAGACATTTAGCTTGGACTATCCCCCGAGGCTGGCCTGTCTTGCATATAAAGCAGCAACCCAACATTCCATCCTGTGTACCTATCTGTTAAGACCTTTTTTTTTTTTGGTGGTATCTGGAATTGAATCCAGGACCTTGCGCTTACAAGGCAGGCTCGGTGCCACTGAGCTAAATCCCCGGCCCATCCATATAACTCTCAACTGGTGAAGGTTTGTGTAACTTAACCAACTCAGGCTATCTTTTATAATTTCAGAACTTCAATGATGCCTAATTCTCTATTTTAAGCTGCACCCCACCTCCAAATTCCATTTCCTTTTCTAATAACAACAATATTGTCATAATAACTATGTTTACTAATAGTATTTTAAATTCCTCTTATTCATAGGCAACTAAGCAGACACATAATCACTTTATAAATAACACATGATTAGAGTTTTTATCTGCTTAATTTCACTTGAATGATTTTAAAATTTAGTGTTTCCCCTAGCAACACTCTTAGAAATCAAAACTTTATTTTGGAGTTTTGTTCTTGTGTTTTTGCCTACTAACATGCTTGTGTTTAACTCTTGTTCTAGCCTTTGTTCAGATTTGTGTGATATGTGTTATAAAGTCAGTAAATCATCACCAGATAACACATATCTTTCCTGAGCTGCTTTTGAAAGACAAGGAGAGAGAAATCTAATCTGTGATGCAAACGTTGTTTACCAGAGGGTCAGCCCCATTAGAAAAACACTTCCCACAGGACTGAGGGTGAATCACAAACAAAGCACCACCACGCCCAGGAGCTTCCAGGGCCTTGGTTCATTGTTATGTACTGCACTTGTGTTGAGGATCACTGCAGGTGCCAGAGCCTCAGGAATATGCAGAAAGACTCCTGGCTTTGTGAAATTTGCTTCCAGCTGGTTAGGACTTTCCACAGTGGACATTTCATCAGTCTTTGTGGACAGAAGTCACTTTTGTCAGGGACATCTCCTCCTCTTCCCCAGGAGGGCTGGCATTTTTCTTAAAGAATACTGTATTTTTTAGAGAATTTCAGTTTCACAACAAAGTTGGGAGAAAAGTACAGAAATTTGCATTCCATCTGTTGCCCCTGCCCTGCACAGCCTACTCCCAGGTGGCACAAGAGTTTCACATTTGTGACCACTGGTGAAGTGATGTTGATACATCATTATCACTCGAAGTCCAACTCATTTTTGCTGTAGGGTATTCTGGGGGTCTGGAAAAATGTATCATGGCACGTTCCGCCACTGTGGTGTGCCCACTATTTTCACAGCCCTAAAAACCCTCTGGGATCTGAAACCTTTAGAAGGAGAGAGCCTAGTGTGAATCCCTTGCCTTGTGGTACTGGAAAAGAGGTTTGAACTGGGGAGGGGGTCTTTCTCATTGAGAGGAGGGGCTTCTTGCTAGCATATTTAGGAAGGATGCTTGCTTTTTTCCAGACAAGAGTTGGTGTCCACCAGCTAGGGAGACAAGTAGAAGCTGCAATAGCCACTGTGGTCCTAAAGAGGTCTCTGTCCTAAGGCTAATTTCACCCAGCCAGGCCAAATATGCCCCAGGGACCAGAGAACTCCAGGGTTGTTCTATATCACTTGTGCCAGGAGTCTGTCTGTCAGCACTCCAGTGATGAAGAGGCCCTGTTCCCTAGTCTTTGTTTCCTAATTAGTGATCTTTAGGACCTTAGATCTGCAAGAGCCAGACCTGGAAGCCTGTTTACCAACCACCTTATCTACTGAAAGCAGACACTCATCTCTTCCTTGATTTATAGCCCTGCAGTACAAGTCTTATCTCTGCTGGAGACTTCAGCTCCCTGCAGGAGGGACCATGCCCAAATCTTTAGAGCTCCCAGTATCCAGAGAAAGTATTCAATATTTATTGGATATGCCAGGGTAGCACACATCTGTACTCTAAGTATTATAGACAGCTGAGTTAGGTAGAAATATTATAGGCAGTCAGACAGGGCTAGGCCCTCAAGAGAGTCAGTGCAGAAGTGGAGAACACATCTGTGGCTGGAGAAGTATCTATTGAAGCCCAGGCCTCAAGATAAAGATGGAATGACCAGGCCCTACATCCCTCCCCAAGAGATAAGCAATAAACTGAAGATTATACCATAATTGATATCACCTGGTCCAATAAACTCTAGATGGACATCAGTCACCCAGGAGACTCCCAATATCCCTTCGTTCAAAGGTCCTTGTTCTTTCCATGTACACTTGCTATGTGACCTGCTTCCCCACTGGATCAATATTAAGTGGCTATACTTGTAATCGTATTGGTTGATCATCGTTTTGACCTACACCTACGTTGTACCCACCTTGTGATTTGGTACCCACCTCGTGATTTTGCTCTAAAAAACTTCTTTGAGGGGGCTGGGGATTTAGCTCAGTGGTTTTGCCGCCTGCTGTGCAAGCACAAGGACCCAAGTTCGATACCCAGTACCAAAAAAGCTTCCTTTGAGAAGTGGACTCATTGGCAACTCACTTTCAGATCCCCTCCTGTCTCTCAGGAGCTATCTCTCTCAATAAATTTTTCCTACTCTTAACCTCCATGGTTCCCTAGAATTCATTCTTCAATTTGAGGGAACATGAACTTGGTGTATCTGACATCTAGCAAGTTGGAAGTTATACTATTTCCCCTATATCATTGGCACTCTGGGAGGCCAAGGCAGGAAGATTGTAGCTTCAAGCCCAGCTTGGGCAGTTTAACAACTTAGCAAGATCATGTCTCAAAATAAAAACGGGCTGAGTACGTAACTCAGTTTGAAAGCCCTAGTTTCAATGCCCAGTACTAAAATAAATTTGTATGGGTCAAGTGAAATGTATGTGAGTACTGTGAAAACATTACGAGATGTTGAAGAGGATGGTCAAACAGAACTGACTCAGTCCCTCCAATTATTGGATAAAGAATGTTACCACTTTCTTGGTCTCCAACAAAGTACAAGAATAGATAAATTTCTCTGGTCCACACACTTACCTTTCAAGATAAATACAAGGCCTTCTTTCTACACAGAAAAAGAAAGCTATTTGGAGATATTAGGGAATTTACTTAGAGCCACACAGCCATGAGTGGCAGGGCCAGGGGGATCGTTTGTGCTGAAGGCTCTCAGACACCATTCCCAGACACCAACCCAACTCTCCAAAGTTGTTAGACATATAGAAAATGAGATGGTAGTAGGGATGGCTCAGTCTGAGGCCTGCCTAGTAAAACAGGCCGTGCAGAGATTTTTTTAAAGGTTGAGGGGAAGCGTGCATGCATGTGTGTCCCTTGTTCTAAAAGCTGCTGCACAGCTCTGTGGAGTGGGAGGGCAGGTCTTGGCTGGCTATCTTCCCTTATCAGACACTGGACCCTTGACAGTGTTTGAACAACAGGGGTCTCCAGGAGTGCTAGCACCTCCTTGCCTGGCTCTTGCTGAGGAGCTCTAAAAAGCATTCACACAAACCAGACATGGTAGGGCCGGGAATTTAGCTCAGTGGTTACACTGCCTGTCTGGAAAGCGCAAGGACCCAGGTTTGATCCCCGGTACCAAAAAAAAAAAACAAAAAAAACAGACATGGTAGCCCACACCTATAATCCCAGGATTTGGGGGGGCAGAGGCAAAAGGATTGCAAGTTGGAGCCCAGCGTGGGCAACTTTGTGACTTAGAGAGACACTGTCTCAAAATTTAAAAGGGCTAAGGATATAGCTCAGTGTGAATGTCCTGGGTTCAATCCCCAGTACTTCGATAGATAGATAGATAGATAGACAGATAGATAGATAGATAGATAGATAGATGAAAGATAGATAATAGATAGCAGTCACACAAGTATTGATATTACTTGAGAACAAACTTATTTGTGCTCATTGAAACTCAAAATCAATCCCTCTGAGCCAAGAAATTGACAGTCATGTTCCTCCCAGCTCTGCCTTGATCTTAGATGCCCTCAAAGTCTGCAGAACTATCAGGAGTTGTTGCTCAGACCTGTGACTGGCTTTGGTTTTTCTTCAATCACTGGGAAATGTAGGGGTCTCTGCTGTGTCCCTAGAATGATCTAAAACCTAGAATGTCCTTGTTCCTACCTGTCTCTGCAAAGCACAAAATTTCTCAATTGCTCTCTGCCCTTCAGCCTCAAACCCCTCACCCTGATATGACTCAGTCCTGCACTGGCATAGGTGTTTAAGGCTTTCAGCCTGGGAAAAGGTCCATCCCTGTGTAGTTAGCAGGGACGTGGGGTATAGGAAATGGTGACAATGTGTGCAGACTATTTTCACAGCTCCGATTTTAGTCTATTAGCACCCGGTTGCCTACTTCTATAGCCATTTCGCTGCTAGAGAGGCAAGACTGTTAGAAACCCAGCTGATAATTCAGGGGGTGGGGAATGTGGGACAGGGCAGGTGACAGTGTGACTTGCTACTCCTCAGATTCAAGCCCTGCATTACAGTCATTAAAAGGTGGCCTCAGAGGTGAGGGTTCAAATCGCAGCTCAACCATGATGTAGCCCTGCAACTTTGGACAGACTACTTAATCTGAATTTCCTTTGTCTCTACAGAAGAAAAATAGCATCACTTACACCACTGGTAGCTGTATTAAATGGCAAAATGCACATAGTGAACTTTTTAAAGGCAACTAGTATGTGCTCAATAGTGGCCAGGTTTTACTATTGGTCCTGTGTAAATTCTTTGTTTTACTTATTTATTTATTTGGTACCGGGGATTGAACTCAGGTCCTTGGCTTGAGAGGCAGACGGCAGAACCACTGAGCTAAATCCTTCCCCGGCCCCTGTAAATTCTTATCTTGCAAAGGAGTATGGTGGAAATTCTTTTTTTTTTAAATTTAATTTTATTGGTACATTTTAGGTATACAATATAATGACATTCATCATTGCAAATTTGCACCTTTACATAATCTCTCGATTCTTATTTTTTCTCCATTCCCCTGCCCTCCCTTCAACCCCTCCACCCCTCCCTGTTTACAAAGACTTTGTTTCCATTTTTCCATTTTCTCATATTAATTCCATTCCCTTCTTTCCTTTCCCCTACCCCTACCATTTTCCTTCCCCCTTTGCCCCTTTTCTTCCTATTTCACATTATCTATTATACCTTTTAGTCCTTATTTACACTTTCAGTTTCTCACACTAGAGAAACTATTTGGTATTTACACATGTGTGTCCTATTTATTTCACTTAAGAGGATGGCCTCAATGTGCATCCATTTAGCTATAAATGTCTCTAGTTTCTCATTTTTTATGGCTGAGTAGTACTCCATTTTATAAAAAAACCACATTTTCTTTATCCAGTCTCCAGTTGATGGGCATTTGGGCTGTTTCCAAGTTTTAGCTATCACAAACTGTGCTGCTATGAACATGGGCGCACATATATCACTGTGGTATGATTCTTTTAATTCTTTGGGGAAGATCCCCAGCAGGGGAATAGCAGGGTCAAATGGGACTTCCAGTCCTAGTTCTCTGAAGTAGAAATTCTTGTTCTTTAAAGAATATTTGACCTTTTTTCCTTCTGCGCTAGAGATTGAACTCAGTGTCTCCTACGTGCTAGACAGGTGCTCTACTGAGTTAGCTTACTCACTGAGCTATGTCTTCAGCCCCTGTCTACATCTTCTAGCCATTTTTCTGTTGTGGTTCAGTTGACAAAAAAAAAAATCATATTATCTTATGCTCTGTAATTATATACCTCTTAAGTGTGTGTGTGTGGCAGAGTATCTTTATATAGTCCACCCTGACCTTGCTATGTAGTCTTCAAGGTTGATGGGATTATAGGTATGCACCACCATGCCAGGTTTGTTAAGTATTTTTATATTAGTATCCCAGTGCTCAAAATGATACATGATAATACACACTTTTATTCTTCACAGATATGTCAGGAGATAGATGGGCTAGACAGTGATGGTGTTAGAAAGGAAGGGAATCTGCCTAGGCCTTTCAGTTTGGGCCAGGCAGTACCTGTTTTCTAGGGCTGCTAGAACAAATTTCCTCAATTAAATGAGTTAAAATAATAGAAAGTTATTATCTCACAGTTTTGGAAGCTGAGGCTAAAATTCCAAAATCAAAAGGTCAGCAGGACTTATTCCTTCTGAGGGCTCTGAGCAAGAACTGTTCCAGGCTCTTTCCTAGCTCCTGCAGTCTTTCTGGCAAGCCTTGATGTGCTTAGATTCTCCAACCTCTACCTTCATCTTCACTGGGTATTCTCTGTGAGTACATGCCTGCTCCCTTTTCATGAGGACACCAATCACGATGGATTCCAGCCCACCCTAGTGACTTACAAGATCTATTTCCAAATAAGGTCACATTCAGAGGGCTTGGGGATTAGGAATTCAACATCTTTAAGTTGGAAATGATTCACCTCATTATGGAGCATAACACCAATTTTGTCATAAAAGGATATTGTGAGTGTATAATACCCATATTTATTTTTTAGAATATTTCTATTGATGAATTGTTAATTTTATGAGTTTTATTAAATTAAACATGAGTACTTACAAGGAAGAAAATAAAGTATTGAATTTTTAATATTTATTGAGTTATAAAAAAGCATCAAAATTTTCAACATCGACTGTTGTTTGGTGTACAAAGTCTAAGAAATAACAACAGAAATAAATTCCTATATGAACTACAATGAAAATACCAATAGAACTCTGCAAAAAAGAAAACTTTACTTCAATTATCACACCTAAGGCAGTCTTCATACATGACAACATCTTGTTCCATACATACGTATCGCTTACACTGACAGCACATGTGTTTTGCTCTGAAAGCCTTTGTAGGGCTTTTTTTTTTTTTTTTGGTACCGGGAATCGAACTCTGGTCCTTGCGCTTGTGCAGCAGGTGGTGAAACCATTGAGCTAAATCCCCAGCCCATCGTAGGGCATATTTGACGTCTCACTGGTCTGGCTGTTTTGTCAGGAGGTTCTTATTATATTATACAATGTGTAATTAAGGAGAACATAAATTAAAGTATTCAATTCTTAATATGTACTGCACATTTAGAATAAACATCAACATTTTCATATCAGCTATGTCCTTGTTTATAAAACCCAAAAGGTAAGATCAGAAAAAAATTCCTATACAAACTACAATGAAAATACCAGTAGAACTCTACAACAGAAATAATCTTTGTTTCGTCACACCCAAGGGAGTCTTCACACATGACAACTGAATGTTCCATGCCCATGTCTCACACCGACAGGATTTGTTCTTACTTTCTTTTCCTGTGTGGAGGGCCATTCTTGTCACCTCTCTCGTCTTCCTGTTTTGTCAGGAGCTTCCTACTATATTGTACAATGTGCACTTAGCAGGAAAATAAGACATCAATAAAATAAAATATCACATATGTAATGAATGCTTAGAATAGACATCAACATTTTCACATCAGCTGTTTACTTGCTTAGAAAACCTAAAAGACAGCATCAGAAATAAAATCCTACAACACAATCCTACAGTACAATCCTATGGTATGTGAACTACAATATACATACAAACAAAAGTCATCATGGAAGTAATCTTTGCTTCAACTGTCACACCCCATACAATCTTCACACATGAAAACTGCATGTTCCATACACAGGAATCGCTTACACTGGTAACACGTATGTTTTGCTTTCCTGTCCTTTTTTTTTTTTGGTACTGGGGATCGAACTCAGGACCTTGCACTTGTGAGGCAGGCCATGGAACCACTGAGGTAAATCCCCAGCCCCTCCTGTCCTTTTGTGTAGAGCACGGTTGATATCTTTTTTGGTTCTCCTGCTGTTGTAGTAGGTCTCTGTGATGCTGTGCCCACCTGTTCACCTGTCAGCTCACCAGTGTGCACCACATTTTTTTTGCATAGTTTCTGACAGAAAATGTCTTGTTTTTCCTCTGCTGTAAATAATCATTTATGAGTTCCAGTCCCAATCCTCTAAGAAAATTTCCCCGTGGTATTTTGCACTTGTTATTTTCTTTGTAAACTATTCATGCCACACTTGTTTAGAATTGAGTAAAATGTAACCATTGACCAATGCTTTGTGATTTGAGTGACACAGTTGCTCCATAACTCATGACAACATCTAGTTTTGTTTTGTTTTTGGTACTGAGGATCAAACTCAGGATTTTGTGCTTGCAAGGTAGGCACAGTGCCACTGAGCTAAATCCCTGGTCCAACATCTGGTTTTGTTGGAAAAAGTTACCATCTCAGGCTTCCTTTTTTTTTTTTTTTTTTGGTACCAGGGATTCCATTCAGGACTTTGAGGTTACGAAGCAGGCACAGTGCCAACAAGCTAAATCCCCAGCCCTCTCAGGCTTCCATTTTGTGAAGGTGTCTCTATCAATATTTCCATCATGGAGGGCTGGGGATTTAGCTCAGTGGTTCCACTGCCTGCCTTGCAAGCACAAGGAACCAAGTTCAATCCCTAGCACCAAAAAAAAAAGAAAAAAATTTCCATCATGATGCAATGTTGACATCAGCAACACCAGTTTGTTTTGTACGGGGGTTTGAACCCAGGGGACTCTCAGCCTCTGAGCTACATTTCCAGATTTTTTCTGAGACAGGGTCTCAGTTGCTCAGGGTGGCCTTCAATTTACGATCTTCCTGCCTTAGCTTCCCAAGCAACTGGTAATTTTTTATTTCTGTGGCAAGGCTACATTTTTCAGGACTTAGCAGAATTGTTTATTGGCCCCTTATTGTGTAAAAGATCTACTAGCAAAAAATAAGACCAAAATAAGTATAATATGCACCACCCAATTTCCTAATGCACACAGGCACTTTTGTGTCTCTCTCCTGTTTTGTTGTTGTTGTTTACAGGGTTTTGTTATGTAGTTCAGGCTGACCTTGAACTCATTTTGTAGGGCAGGCTGGCCTGGAATTTATGGCAATCCCCCTGCCTCAGCCTCCCAAGTGCTGGGATTACAGACACGAGCCATTGAAGATAGAATCCAAAATAATGACCTACATTAAGGATTGCAAACTGCAGCTAGCCACCTGTTTTTATATTTGTTTTCCTTTAACTTTTTGTTTTGAATACTTGCAGATGCACTGGAAATTGCAAAGACAGTACACAGAGATTCCCTGTACCTTTCACTCAGCTACCCGCCATGGTTGCATATTAACTATCAACTATTGCTTCTTTGAAGAAGATTGTGCTGGGCAGCAACAATATATCACAACTGTTTTGCTGCGAAGTCTAAACTGGCTCACCTCACCCAAAGGAGAGGCTGTAAAGGAAGCTGGAATCCCATTCGCCTCACACATTCCCTGGTCTCCAGATAGGGACATTTTGCTCTGACTTGGTGTACCAGACTCTTTTCCATGGGGGGATTTCTTCCCTCAGGGTGGAATGCCATGGTCTGATTTGGTGACGGAAAAGGAGAGAACTTCAGCCCCTACCTTGATGAGGCCCAAGGGCTGCAATCAGGGAGTCTAGGTATATTCTTGGTTTACATCTAATTCATTGTCATTGGTGGCCATTTGGAGAAAAGTGGCCCATTCAAAGGGAAAGAAATGGGGCTTTGAAGAGAGGAAGAGGCTGATGATGACCGAGACATAAACTAGTGAGAGCTAAACTTCTGCGAGTGCCAGAGGGGTACTAAAGAAGAGCTTCCTTCTGACTGCAGAGGGGCCTGGAAGCCGGGAAGAGCCCTGGGGAGATGCTAGCAATTCGGGAGGATGGCAGACGTCCTAATCTGAATAGACCCCGCCCATATAATTGGCTGTACTTTTTCCTGCCCTGCTGAGGATGTAACCCAAGGCCTCACACATGCTAGGCACAGGTTCTATTACAACTCCTAGCCTGGCTCTGGCCTTTTCTGATTATGAAAAGGTAAAGACCTTCACTGAAGAGCTAGAAAATACAAAAAGAAAGCAAAAGAAAATAAGTCCCCCTTTTAGCTCGGCCACACCATAGTAAACAAAATAAAATTTGTTGCTGTCCTTTTTTAATATGAAAAAACATGTTATACAAAAATTACTTTTTTTTTTTTAAGAGACAGGGTCTCACTATGTAGTTCAGGCTGGCCTTGAACTCACTATGTAGTCCAGGCTGGCCTAGACCTTGCTGGGATTACAGATTTGTGCCACTACACCTGGCAGAAAATTGTTCATAAACTGTAGCCATCTGACTTTAGAGGAAAGTGATATTTTCCTTTTAAGAATTCTGTGCTCCAACTTTTCTGATCTGTTTACCAAATGCACATTTTCCTTCTCTCTCTCTGTTTTACAAATTGATCTCATTCTTAATATACTGTTTTATATATTATGTTTAGATATTACTTGTCTTTAAGTCTTAGAACAGAAGAGTATTTCTCTAAGTCATAATGTGTTACTTTTTAGAATTTTTTTAAATTACAGAGAGAACATTTACATCAGAAAATTGGAAAACAGAGACATAAATTTAAAAATAAGACCACTGATCACTCAGATTGTTATTATTACAATTTAGGGCACATGCTCATGGATACTTTCTGTGTGTGTGTGTGTGTGTTTACCAACAGCAAAGCAACAAAGTAAACAATACAGTTTAAAAGGCTAAATTTCACACTGCAGATGTAGCTAAGTGGTAGAGTGTTTGGCTAGCATGTGGGAGGCCCTTGGGCCAAACCATAGCACAAAAAAAAGTTTCACGGTATGTGAATTGTATCTCAATTTTGAAAAGAAACAACAACAACAAAACCCTAACCAGGCGTGGTGGCCCATGCTTATAATCCCAGAGCTTTGGGAAGTTGAGGCAGAAAGATTGCAAGTTCAAGCTCAGCCTGGGAAACTTAGTGATTTACAAAGAACTTGTGTTTTAAAAAAAAAGGTGAGGTGAGGGGCTGGGATGTAGTTCAGTGTAGAGACTCTGTGTTTAATCCTCGGTACTTCAAACAAACACTTAACAAACTGACAAAAAGTAAAAGAACAGGTACAAATGCATATGCATACTTCAGTCAATGATCTCTACTTGTTCCTTTCAGTCAATCTTCACATCTGGGCCACTGAAACATCCTAAAGGGACCTGCACATATAGATTTGTCCAGCCTCCAATGCAGGATGTGTCTGTCTGCTTATACTCCTTTAGCACTAAGTTTAGGGGAGCCAGGCCAAGCAAAGAATACTCCACTTCATGTTACAGGTGAGGAAACCAAGACTGAGCCTCGAGTCTCAGGCTCAGTAAGCAGACCCAGGACTTGGTCAGCTGGAGACTTGCCAGCTCAGCTTGTCAGCCAGGCTCCACTGCCCCACCCCTCCAGCATCCAGCCCAGTTCTGACGGTTTCTGTGTTGAAGTGGCACAGAAATCCCGTCTCTCCTGCCAGATGGCACCTGTTCCCTCCTCCATCCTTAGCTGCCCATCGGCTGCTTCTCCTGTGCTGGCTCTAAGCTGGGTGCCGGGGGTGGAACAAGAAAGGGTGGGAGAAACAGACAAAAGCACAGGTTCTAACCCAGAGCAATAACTCAGGGGTGCTAGATTAGTTTCCCAGGGCTTCCGTGTAAAGTATCACAAAGAGGGTGGCTTAAACAATAAAAATTCACCTCCCCTAGTTCTGGAGGGTGTCAGTCCAATCGAGGCAGGGCTGGCTCCCTCTGAGGACTGCAAGGGAGGATCTGCTCCAGGCCTCCTGCCTACCACCTGCTGGCATTTTTGGTGTTTCATGGCTTCTGCTGAGTCACCCAGGATCTTTGCCTCTATCCTGACCCAAGGAGTTCTCCCTGTTCTCTTTGTATACAGATCCCTCCCTTTTTAAAATAAAAACATCGTCATCTCCTATGAGGGGCCATCCTAATGACCCCATTTTAACTTGATTACCTCTGCAAAGACCCATTTTCCAAATTAGGCGTCCTGGAGGTTAGCACTTTGACCCATCTTTTTAAGGGGTTAGAACAATGGCCAACCCTGACAGAAAGGAGTGAGCCTATTTGGGATGAAAGAGGACGCCTGTGGGAACACTTTGGGAACTGTCAGCTTTTGATTACAGAGACCTACGGGCTGAAAGGGGAAGAAGGGACCTGGAAGAGGAAAGCAGGGCCTGCACCTCCCGCAGCCTCCATTCCCTCCTAGGAGGCGCAAATGCTTCAGATCTGGGAGGAATGAGGTCAGAGTCCCTGGCTGGGCCGCAGTGTGGAAGATGGGGTGGGGGCCGGAAGAGGATGCGCTGGTGAGAAGGTTTTGCCACCATCTGGGCTATGACGAATGAGAACATTCTTGGACTTCTGGAAAGTGTTCCCTTCTCTCCTCTTGCATCAGGCTAAGTGTGCCTTCAGTCTCAGCACCTAAGACACAGAATGCTGCTGCCCACCCTCCCCATTCCTTCCCTTCTCCTGCCGGCCTCCACTGCCCTTCCCCCTTTGCTTTTACACAGCTCTCTGCAGAATGCTTTGTCCCTAATTGTATATTAGGCGAACAATTTGGCTAAACTCAAGGGAGACTCAAATGTGTTTTCTCTTCTGAGAAAGCCCCCTGCTTCCCGAGACAGCTTGTTTTGATGGCGGCCGTAGCAGCCCTGACAATCTGGATTGGATTTGGCTGCAGACGTGGGAGCTTTCTTCTAGTTCAGGGACTTTCAATTTGGCTGTTCTTTAACATCACCTAAAGGGTTTAAAAAAAAAAAAATTCCGGATGCCAGACCCCACCTACTGAGATTTCATTGAATTTGTCCTTGTTGGAACCCAGCTCACTTAAAAGCTCCCCCAGGCGATGCTAATGTGCAGCCTGGAGTGCAGCCTGGTTCCAGCCCTACAGGCAGCAGAATCTCCCAGAGAGCGAGGGCGCTGAGCTCCAGATCCAGACTTTCTGATTTTCTTGTCTAACATGGTCTCAGGCGGTCCTAGTAGCTACTGGGTCCAGAGATGGCACTGTGAAGACTACAGGGGACCCTTTCTGCTCTAGTTAGCTCCAGTATCCTCAGGGATTTGGTTAGAAATGCAAAATTGCCCCTATTCCAGAGCTACAGAACAGAATCTGATTTTTAGAAACCGGCCCCCGGCCCCGGGCTGATTGGAGTTCAGGTCAAGGTAGGAAAAGCCTTGCCCAGCTCCTGACAGTAAATTCCTCTACCACGGACCTTGAAATTTTACATAGACTGCACCTAGCACAACGTGACACACAGTAAACACTCAGCAAATACTTATAAAATGAGTGAATGTCAGGCTGGGGATTTAGCTTAGTGGCATGGCACCTGCCTCTTAAGCACAAGGTCCCGAGTTCGATCCCTGGTACCAAAAAAAAAAAAGTGAATGTCATTAGCACCTGGATGACTATTCCTGGCACCCAAGGTCCTGACTATGCATGGCTACCTGGAGGACTCAGGGACTCAGTTCCTCTAGTGGAGGAGCTTGCCACCTCGTCATCTTGAAATGTTTGCTCAGCTCCTGTTGCGACCATCATGGTGAAATGTCAGTGCCACAGATGGCAGGAGATGGTGGGTTGTAACAGCCACTGTCAGGATGATCTAGCCTAAAGATATCCAGAGGGCTTAGCCAAGTGTAGAGATGGCTGGAGAACTGTTAGAGGCCAAAGGGCAGATGGGTGACACCTGGAATGTGCAGCCACCATCCAAATGTCAGCAACTGGGCTTCCATCCTTAGATGGAAGCTAGCAGAGTGAAACAGGGAATTTTAGAGACTGAGAAATGATCAGATAGTTAAGATAGGGAGAAAGCCAGCCAGTTGCTATGGACTAAAGAAAAAAAAGAGACCACGTTTGGGGAATGAGGAAGGAACTCAGTTTTGCCTGGGTGGGTGTGGGAGCCCACAGGTGAGTTTTCAGAGCTAGACCTAGAGCCCTAGGAAGATAGAGAAGGAGGGGTCCTTAAATATCTTTAAGGATATTTTGTCATGTGAATAAACAAATACTCTGCTTCATTTTGTAGATGAAGAAACAGGCTCAGCAGCTGTCTGAATTTCTAGTTTGTAACTAGCTGGCATTTAACTGGAAGGGAAGCAGTAAGCAGTGTTTCTTTCTGTGTCTACTACTGTTTTCACTAAATGTAGAAAGTTCTGTGGGAGCTTCAAAGAGAATTTTTGAGAACATAAGAAACAAAAATGTTTAATGAGGCACTTCAGTGAAGTGGAAGGCAATGTAACCAGAGCTGCTGCTGACATAGCCCAGGTGGTCAGGCACAGGATGGAGAGCTTTCCTGCCTACCCCTTCATTATTTTTGATTGGCCCACTAAGGATAACTCAGACCAATAATGATCTAGGAACTTATCCAAGCTGCTTAACTCAGAATTACTGAGGTGCCAACAGGCACTTGGCTTATAAACCTGGCTTTTATTATCTAGTGGCTTAGCCAGGTCTCCAAAAGGAACTGTAAAGTTTTATGGTTTTCTTTAACAGCTGACTTTTAGAGTAGGGCTTTGTACTGGACAAAATTTTCCCTTAGCAGCCATTAAGGTCAGCTAAATCACCCAACCCTACCTTGATTCCATATGTTTGTTGGTGGGCTGAGGTTAGCCCATCCAAATAGAAATCGTTTTCTCACTGAACACAGTGAAATGTCCTTGTCTCAATGTACAATTTTTGTAAATGATATACTTCCACAGATTTTCTGGTTGCTTGGTCTCTTATTGTTGCTATTGTTTATATTATAGTTTTTGTTGCCACTTTAGGTTTGGTAACTTGGAAGTAACATTTTTAAAAGGATACTTCCTTTTTTATTACTGGTTGCTACCATTCAATTTCTCTGCTTTTCTGTAGGAATGTTATTTAAGTATTCCCAAATCTTTTGAAAAGGCAAGTGTAGGGGCTGGAGGTATACTAAGGAATACAGCAAAGGCTTGACATGCTTAAGGCCCTGGGTTTAATCTCCAATCTCCAGCCCCCCCCCCCCCGCCAATAAAAGTGAGTGTAATTGTTTAGCATGTCTACTGCTGTGCCCTAGAAAATGATAATTAGCTTATAATGAGAACTTGAAAAAAGCCAGGCATGCTGGTGAGTGCCTATAATCTCAGTTCCCTGAGGATTATTGCAGTTGTACCAACAATAATTTTTTTCCAGCTAAAATTTAGTTAACAGAAGATCTTCAATTTGTGTTGCAGATTTCATCCACTCAGTAACGTCAGCAGGAATATTGTGCTTATGGTAGAAGTGACAAGACATAGTTTAGAGAAAAAGAAAAAAATTGTCACCCATTCAGGAAGAGGTCAAGCATGAGACTGATGAGACTGGAGTCTCAAACACTATCATAGTTTCGATCCCTGGTACCAAAAAACCCCCCAAAATAACAAACTATCATAGTGACCTAATCAAGAGTCTGGACTGGGCTGGAAATTTAGTTCAGTGGTTCCACCACCTGCCTCGAAGGCGCAAGGTTCAGAGTTCGATCCCCAGAACCAAAAAAAAAAAAAGTAATGCCAAGGGCCAGGGATTTAGCTCAGCTGTGCCATGCCTGCCTCGCAAGCAAAAGGTCCTGAGTTCAATCCCTGGCACCAAAAAAAATGTACTGCCAAGTTGGTTGTGGTAGCGTACACCTAGTTCCAGCTCTTGGAAGCAAGAGTCTGAAACCAGCCTAGACCCTGTCCCAAAACAAAACAAAATGTCATGCCAATGCTCGAACACCAGGTTACAATTAAATATTTCCTTTGTTATTGTCTGTTGGCCTGATTAATCCCAAAGTTTATTAGTCCAAAAGCAAATAATAGTATCATTTTGTCACTGATTCAACCCATGAGCTATTTAAAAAAAAAATTATCTCAGGGCCAGGGATTTAGCTCAGTGGTTCCCGTGCCTGCCTCGCAAGTGCAAGGTCCCGAGTTCGATCCCTGGTACCAAAAAAATAAAAAAATTATCCCATTAGTGTTTCTAGAAATATTTTAATAATTATAAATTTGAAAAGTTCAATTTTGGGGCTAAGAATTTAGCTTAGTGGTATAGTGTGTGCTTAGTATGTGCAAATCCCCAGCACCAAAACTAAAACCTTGATTTTCAGCAGGACATGTCGCCTCATGCCTCTCATCCCAGCACTTTGTGCAGCTGAGGCAGAAGGATTGCAAGTTCAAGCCCAGGCTGGGCAATTTAGAAATTTAGGGAGACCCTATCTCAAAAAAAGGATGAGGGAGTGAAGGTGGGCATCTAGCTCAGTGCAAAGGCCCTAGACTCAATTCCCAGTACCACAAAAAAAGGAGCAAAAAGAAAAAACTGATCTAAATATTTTATATCCAGGTTGCTGCCTTCAGAGCTATCATAGTTTCTTCAATTCTCAAGGAACTGTGTTGTCATTGCTAAGGAACTGTTATCGCTAAGAAGATTATGGAAACTTTTCCAGACTTACACTCTATCTTTTGAATATTCTCTAGAGTGGCAGATGTTTTCTTTTTGTTTAGAGCTTTTCTTTCCGGAAACAACTTAGTTTACTCCTCAAGTAACACAAGCAGTCCATCTGGGTACTCTTTGGAGCTAAAACCACTTTGGGAAAAAAAAAAAAATAAAACCACTTTGGAACCATGAGATGAATTTTCTTGTGTGGTCTATAATTCCAGTCTGAAAGTAACCCCAGAAGAGTTTCATATGTGTTTCAAGCAAAATAAAGATCATAGACAAGAAGTGTGGCTTCCCCAAGTGACTATTTTAAAATGACATTAATCTGGCTAGAAATTATAATGCATTCCTTAAATAAGTCCATGTAAATTTATAAGCCATGACTTCAGCATATACACTTTTGAAAGTGAAAAATGCTTTGGGAAAGATAAAGAGAACTTTAAAATGTTTTAGTTTTCAAGTACATGCTTAGGGAGAAATAATTTTATTGCCTTTCCCACCACACACAAGAGATGAGAATTATTCCATTGCCCCTACTACTGCTATTTTACTGAGACTCATAGAGATTTGAGAACAAAAATAAAGTGACACAGGATTTGTGAGAGGGGACTGCTGACCCAGTTATGGTTCTATAATAATGTTCTCCTTCTCTTCCATCGTTACAGTGTCTTAAAAAGCACTCATGTAGTACCTCAAAGATCCAGAAATAAATTGAGTTTAACATCATGCATAGTTTAGACTACAAGTACATAATGAATTACATTTATATGCTGATACACAGTTATGTATACACACTCATATATTTGTGGTACTGGAGATTGGACCCTCTTGCTGAAAGGCAAGTACTCTAGCACTGAGCTACCATCAGCCATTTCTTTTTTCATTGTTTACTGGTACATTTTAGGTATAAAAAAGTTACATTGATCGCTGGGATCTTGTACCTTTAGATGATGTATCTTAGTTCCTACCCCTTCCCCATTCCCCTGCCCTCCCTTTACCCCTTCCACCCTTCCCTATTTACAGAGACTTTGTTTCCATTTTTTCCTTTTCTCATGTTTTTCTTTTCCCTTCCTTCCTTTCCCCTACCCTCCCCATTTCCCCAACTCCTTTAGACCTTTTCTTCCTATTTCACAATATCAGTTGTATCATTTGAACCTTATTTACACTTTTAGTATTTCATACCAGAGAAACTATTCGGTATTTACACATGTGTGTCCTATTTATTTACCCATTATTATTTTATATTTTGAGACAGAATCTCACTAAATTGCCTAGGCTGGCCTTGAACTTGCATACTTTTGCCTCAACCTTCCTAGTGGCTGGGATTATAAGCCTGCCGTCATTTTATGTTTACCTTTTTTGTTGTTGTTGTTACCGGGTATCGAACTCGGGTCCTTGTACTTGCGAAGCAGGCGGTGAAACCACTGAGCTAAATCCCCGGCCCGATACTGTCATTTTACGATCTTTCTCAGAGGCAGGCAGAGTAGGGTGCTTTCTTTTTAAAGATAGATTTAGACAGAGCTAGCCGAGTGGTAGACGGCTGGTTTAACACTCTGGAAGTCCTGGGCTCAACCACCAGGATATTGAAGGACGAGTGTGGGAGGCTGCACACAAAGTTGCAAGACTAGTTAGCAACTGCCACAGATTTAGGACTCTGAGTCTTATTACCTCTCATGCCAGAATTCTTTCCTGGGCAATATACTTCCTGGAAATCGGGCCAGCACCATGCATTATAAAGTTTGCACTGAAGTAATGTATACAGTACACAACATAACTTATTATGAAACGTTTTAGACAAACAAATACAGTAGCACAATGGATATCTGTCACTGAACCATCCAGTTGAAATTACCCCGCCCCTCACTAGCCTCATTCCAGCCTTTCAACAGTTAAACTCTTTAGATTTCAAGTTTTCCAGCTCCCTTTCTGCCTACCCATTGGCAAGCACTCTCCTGAGGATGTGCTTAACGTTGATTCTCGCTTTCTGCACCAAGACAGCTTGCTTGGACCTTGGCGTAATGGATGTCGAAGGGCAGGAAGTGGTCCTAGTCACCGCCGTCCCTGCTCGCCTGCTTTCGTCCTGTGCACGTGGAGCAGAGTGCGAGCAGGTAGGGCTGGAGCTCGGCCTGTAGACCGTGCACTGGGAAGGCAGCCGTTCCAGCAAGAGAAGGCAAAGGGAGGTTCTGCCTTTCCTAGTTTCAGGCCTTCCCACTAACACTCCGCCCATAGGTGGAGTGAGTCTTCTGGGTCCCCCGCTCTTCCCTTAGGGGTCCGTGGGGCCCTACCTAGGGGTCCCAAGGCCGTGGCTGCAAAACATCCCCGTCCTCCCAGACCAGGCCCCGCCCCAGGAACTAGCCCGGCCCGGCTTTGTGTTTACAGGCCCCTCTGGACCGTACCAGCCCGCACCAGTTCCCGCTGGCTGTGACCCCTGTGTCTTCCGCTGTGATAATTTTGTAAAGGAAGCTGCCACGAAGAGAGAGGATTAAGGATCTACCGGAAAAGGGATACCTGTGCATTTGAACTGTATTTTAATGTTTTTTGCCTTTCCTGCCCCGAAGGAGTGTTTTGGCTGGAGAAATGGCCCCTGGGGAGGGAGTGGAGGCTGGAGACCTTTGTGTGTCCACGTTGGCTCGTTTCTGTATCTAGGTCTACACTGGGAGGGAATGTGGCTCAGGCATCTCAGGAAGAGCTCAAATCTGGGTCTTTAGTCTTCTCAATAAATGAGGTTAAACTGTCCCCCAAATAACCCGATGCTACTGGTATATGAGCACCATTGGCCAAGTGTTTTTTTATGGGTTTTGTAATTATGGTTTGACTGTAAAATTCTACTTTAGTGTTCCAGATTCTGTTACATTTTCATTTAAAAAGAATTCATTTGTTAAATTAAAGTATTTAAAATATATCATATTTAGGAAATTTATTGTTCTCAACTTTTTATTTTGAAAATTTGAGAATCTTCAGAAAATTTGAAAGATGATGCAATGAACATAGCATCACCAAATCCTCCAACTGTTAACATTTTGCGAATTTTCTTTATCTGTGTCCCTTGAAACAAATGTACGCTCTTTCTTGTTAAATTATAGAGTAAGTTGCGGAAATTATGGCACTTTAAAAATACTCAGTCTTGGGCCGGGGATTTAGCTCAGTGGTTTCACTGCCTGCTGCGGAAGCGCAAGGACCTGAGTTCGATACCTGGTACCAAAAAATGAATAAGTAAATTAATTAAAATAATAAAAATACTCAGTCTGCATCTCCTGAAAATAACCACATTTTCCTTTTAATGGTAATGCATCATCACAACTTGAGAAAATCAAGATTAATTCTCTACTGTTTAACATACACTCCAAGTGTCCTTTGGTTTCTCTGAAATGCTTTTATGTCTTTTCTTTTGCATCAAAGATCCAATCAAAATTTACACTTTAGATTTGGTTATGTTTCTTTAGTCTTTTTGCCAAAAATTGCTCTCCATATACACCTTTCTTTTTGCCCCCCTGGGCAGTGGTTTCTACGGAGTGTTCCAGGTTCTGAGTTTGTTTTTCATTAATAAATTCAGGCTAAACTTTTTTTTTTTTTTGGAGAAAGGGTCTTGCTATGTAGTTCAGGCTGGCCTTGAACTCACTGTGTAGCCCAGGCTGGCCTGGAACTTGCAGCAGTTTTCCTGCCTCAGATCCCAAATGCTGGGATGATAGACAGGTGGGCCAAACGTTTTTTAAGCATTCTTCATATTTTTAAGCATTTTTCACAGGTAATATTGTGCCCTTTAAACTTTATCATGCTGGGAAGTATATATTAGGGTACTCTATTATTGGAGAGGCTAAGATTGATTAGATTAATTAGATTAATTGGATTAATTTTAATTAATTAGATTTAGAATTTCTTCAGAAATCTTCAGATTTCTCTTTTATGAAGGTACATTTTCACCCCTGGGAGTTAATAGGTAATTTGTAGGGTAATTTCTCAAGGTCATGTGAAAATCTTGTTTCCTACGTAGCTGTTTTTCCACTGCATAGTTTTAGCATATGTGGATGACTTTGGAGGAATCAATTACTACATTAAGAACTGAAAAATAATTTATAAGCTTTTTGTCTCATGCCCTCTACATTTATTAGCAGCCACCCCTTCTCTTATTAATCAGGGCTCACTGGATGTTGTTTTTACAGTGTGAGTGTGGAACCCAGACCTTGCTCAGGCAAGGCAAGCACTCCACCACTGAGCTACACTTTCAGCTTTCTATTTGTAAAGCTTTCTACTTTGTAAAACAAATTTTATCTTCAAAGAGCTTTAGACTTATAGTTTCCATATAGTTAACACATAGTTTCTTCTATTATTAACAGATGAGCATGGCACTTAACAACTAGTGGACCTATTTTTTTTTTTTCTTCTCTGATGGTATGGTGATTGAACGCAGAGCCTTCATTTTGAGCTACATTTCTAGCTTTTTTTTTTTTTGGTACAGGGGATTGAACTCAGGACCTTGCACTTGCAAGGCAGGCACAGTGCCACTGAGCTAAATCCCCAGCCTCGTTCCCAGCTTTTTAAAATTTTCCTCTGAGATACGGGTCTCACTAAGTTGCCTGGGCTGACCTTGAACTTGCAATCCTCCTGTCTCAGCCTCCCAAGTAGCTGGTTGCATGAGTGTGCCACCCTCCTTGAGGGTGGAGAAGCTATATAAATTGCCTGGAATTGATCTTCTTGGGAGTTGGCTCTTCTATTTTAAAATTTATTTAGTCATTTATTTATATTAGTTTGGACTCATGAATATTTTATGCTTAGGATTATAATCTAAGTTTTTTGTTTTTTTTTTTTTGCTAAAACTGTTCTGCTTTGGCCGTTGAAAGTTTTTAGTGTAGTCTTGTGTCCCTTTGGAATGCTCCCATCATTGCAATAGTTTTGGTTAGTTTTTGTTGTTGTTATTGTTTCTGTACTTTTTGGTGCAAGATACCACCAGTCCGAGGTTCTACCTCAGTCCGAGGTTCAGCTGTTTCTCCTGGGAGTTCCGTTTCCTTCTGTTAGAGAATTGAGGACACCTAAAACCTGGACCGGTGGCTGAAGTGTAGCTCAGTGGTACTTTCCTTGAATGTATATGGGTCTGGGTTTTATTCCCAGCACTACAAAAAAATAAATAAAAGTACTGAACAGATACAAGACTGAAGGAAAAGGAAAAAAAAAAAAAAAAAAGAGAGAAGGAAGAAAGGAAGGAAGGGAGGAAACCAACCCAGACATGGGTGTGTCTGATGCTGGATGTCTCCTGCTCCTGCAATGTCATTACTTGTAGGCCCTCTGAGTGACAGAGCTAGGAAATACAGGTGTACATGCAAACCTGTGTCTGCACCTACCTACGAATATTTTTATATGTGTTCACTGTGTCTGTATTAGACTAAACACACATTCAAGATCTACAAGGCCCACACAAATCATTCTAGCCTCCTTCCCTTGTTTGTCTGTAACTTCCCATCCCATATGTTATCTGCTTACTTTTTTTTTTTTGGTATCGGGGATCAAACTCACAACCTTGCACTTGTGAGGCAGGCGCGGTGCCACTGAGCTAAATCCCTGGCCTTGTCATCTGGTATTGGGGATTGAACCCAGGGCCTTCACAATGAGCTACATACTCAGCCCTTTTTGTAATTTTTTTTTTTTAGACAAGGTTTCACTAAGTCCCTAAATTGCCCAGGCTGAACTCAGACTTCTTGTCCTCCTGCCTTAGCCTCCCAGAGTGCTGGGATTACAGGTTTGCACCACCATGCCTGGATGATTGAGTTTTTAAAAAATACTTTAATGTTAGTTCCATCCTACTGTTATTGTTTTTGAAGCTCTAATTGTCCCAAATTTGGCCAGCAGGACCCCTTTCAATTGTATCCTTTTGTACATCTCCATCAGTCTTTGAGCATCTCGCTGCTTCTGATATAAGAAACTCTAGAATCCCCTGCCCCACACAGAAATGAGCTAACTCGGTTGTCTTGAAACCCCTCCATGAAATTCCTATTTATCAGCTATGGTCAACATACTATGAGAGGCAGACACAAATTTCATGTCTTGTCCAGATAGCCCATTACTTGTCCACCCAAGTGCCCATTCTTTCTTTTTTTTTTTAAAGTAAGATTTATTATAACTTACATTTCTCATCAAACCAACACAATCAATCAGGCATTAATTTAAGGCATTAACCCAAGGCATTAACCCATTATATTAAAACCACTAATAAAAATAATTATACTCATTTAAAGCTCAAGAAAATAGTTTGCAGAAATATTTGAAGGAGCTTGAAACTGGGAGAAAATGGTAGCCAATGTGCTGTCATTTTTATTTTTTTTATTTTTTTGGTACCGGGGATCGAACTCCGGTCCTTGCGCTTGCAGGGCAGGGGGCAGAACCACTGAGCTAAATCCCTGGCCCCTGTGCTGTCATTTTTAAAAACACTTAACTGGCTATAGTATGTAGACATTTTATTAGCTATGTCTGTGTAATAAAGACACTTAAGGATAAACAAGTATCCAGATGAAAATACTAACAAGTAAGCAATGAAAACACTTAGCTTCTTAAGAGAAAATCTTAACTACAGATCTTTGCAGTTCACTCTTTTGCCAAGGTAGAGTACTGTATATGACTGACACAACCTGCAGAACTGACACTGCTACAAATACAGTTTATTTAGATCAGGCAGCAAAATGTAGGGGCCACACATTGTGCTGACAAAGAAAAAAATTCAGAGTTTACTAAAAGTGGTATGTCCTTTGTCAGAAGGAAATTCCAAAACTACATTAGTCTAGGAAGAACAGACATCGTGTACACTATCATTAAACTTAGTTAAGAAAGCAACAGGGCCAGGGATTTAGCTCAGTGGCATCACGCCTGCCTCGCAAGTGCAAGGACATGAGTTCTGGTACAAAAAAAAAAGAGAGCAACATAGCCAACATGCCTTCAAGGACATACTTTTTTTTTTTTTAGATACCGGGGGGATCAAACTCAGGACCTTGAGCTTGCAAGGCAGGGACAGCGCCACTGAGCTAAATTCCTGGCCCACTATATTTGTACTTTTTTTTTTTTTTTGTACCGGGAATCAAACTAGGGACCATGCACTTGCGAGGCAGGCGGCGGAACCACTGAGCTAAATCCCCGGCCCATATTTGTACTTTTGAAAGAAGTTTCAAGCTTTAAAAAGTTTGGACCACCCTGCCTTACTCAGCAAAATTTCATCTGTGATAGAAAGACCTTGTTTAAACTCCTCAACCATGACCGTCCTGTGTTGAAAAGGACACACTGTACATGAAGTTCTGTTGGGGATATGCTGGTGTAATTTAATCACTGGGTTAATCCCTATCACTGGGGTTTACCATTGGGTCCCATGCAAACCAATTAAGATTGCATTCTTCAGGCTGTTTCAATAGCACTAGATTTGGCCATTCCCACTTAGAAAATACCAAGAAAAATTTATGTACAAGAGTTGATGCTATTGCATTTGGATAAAGCTGGTAAGTTCTTGCTACTAGCATAACCCAGGAAACACCACCGAGGAAACCTAATATATTGGAGTAGATGTGGCGTTTGGCCCACAGTTTGATAGTTCTCAGTTAACCTGAAGTTGTCATTGTTTGGTACCAAATGTAAAATTTCATAGGTTAACCTGCAACCATTAAGACTTCTTAGGCATCTTATATCTAAATTTTTAAGCAGACTGTTATCTCGTAGGTCCACATCTTCTGGAATAGTCTGCCTTGCTAATCTTGTAAATAAAATATCAATCTTTATCCCATCAAAACAGAGTTTGCTGATTGGTACAATGGCTCTTCCACAGCTCTTAAATCTTTTAGTTCTTCCTGTAAATTCAATCTATCATAGAATGAGGTGAAAAAGTCACTTCGATCAACATGTCTGGGTGCAACACATAATCCATCAATATCGGCACCTTTTGTATGTACTCCTAATCCGTAAGATCCAACCATAAAAATTTTTCCTCCAACGTTTTCAATTACAGATTGTGGGAGATTTCTTGTATACACTCTTTCACTAGGTTATTTAATTTTCCCAAAATTAAAATCCTGCGCTGCAATTCTTTCTCTTCAAAAACCCCCAAAGGCTTCAGAGTCTAGATGAGGTTTTGTGTCAGCACCCTGTCGGGGTCTCCTTGGGGGCTGCTAAATTGACAGGAGGTAATGCCGTAGCGCTTCTGCAGCGGCTGCGTCTGTGTGCTGTGATCCCTGTGTTGTAACCGGAAACGGTATCGGCTTTTGCCCCCCCCCCCCCCGCCCCGCTCCGGCCCTGGGCATGATCTACTGAGGCAGGAGGGAGGGAGAGCCTGCCTCTGTCCCGTGGGTCCAGCCCCCATTCTTCTTTTCATAATCATTTACTCCCCAGCTACTCTGTCCTTGCTGTTCTTCCGCTCGCTACGCATGTTCCAATACAAGTCCTCTGCGTGGAGTAAGTTTCCTCGCATCTTCGTGTGGCTCACCACTTCTCTTCCAGACTGCTGCTCACGTCTGCCCCAACCCCGAATCTGTGCCTCCGTGTTTAATTCTTCTCCTTCGCACCTGTTACTCCCTAACACTGTGTTGATCAACTGTTTCTTGTCTATATTGCACATTACTACAGTGCAAGCGATGTGAGGGCAAAGACGAGGATCTAATCACCTCTCTGTTCCCAGCCCCCAGAACAGTTCCGGCACACAGAGCTTGTTATCACTGCTTGTAGAGTGAATTCACTTGCATTCTCCTCTCCCCAGTTTTGTTCCCATTCAAATAAAGTTATGATTGGTTCTTATAATAAGCCTATATGATGTTTAGTATTGTGTTTATTATGTCTATGTAGATTTGTCTAGGAGGATGCTAGTGAGTCTCCTCACTGGGGGTACCTAGTGGGAAAATCACCTTTTATGAGTTTTGTCCAGAGGAAAAGCGCCACTCCCTAAGAAGTGAAGGTGGAGTTGTCCGCATCACTCTTGGCCAGTCTTTGGCCAGTTTGTTTTGAGGGAAAGAGGGAAAAGGAGTGAGGGGGAATGAATAGGAGTGCTAGGGGATTTAGTGTCAGAAGGTGTTTGTTTGTTTGTTGCAGTACTGGGATTGAGCCCAGGACCTTGCCCCTGCTAGGCAAGCACTGCCGCTGAGCTATATCCTCAGCCTGAGATTCCTTTTTGTGATGACTGGCTTCATCAATGATCCAGACTCTGGGGGGAATCTTAAAGGAGCCTGTTGGAAAGGGAAAAGAAGTAGACGTGGTGTTCAGTCCAAGCAGTGAAGGCATAGTAATGGAGAAAATCAACAGATGGCCTCACTAATACAGGAATTAAGCCCAGCTATTGGTTAAAAGCCCCAAATATACATTTTAAAAATCATATTATATTTTCTTTCACAGTAGGTTTCTTTTTGTTGCAAACTAGGAGTAATTAACAGGTTAATTTGGACTTGAGGTAGAGATAACATGGTATATGCACTATACCCAATTGTTAAGTGAAATTTTATTTATTTATTTGCTTACTTACTTTTGCAGTGCTGGGATCAAACCCAGGCCCTTGAGCATGCCAGGTAGTCACTTTACCACTGAATTATATATACATATCCCCAGCCTGAAATGAAATTTTAAAATTCTGCTTTGAGAAATTTCTGACCTAAAATGAAATTTTAACATGCTGTTTTGAGAAACTTCTAAGGTTATAGGAACGTAAATAATCATAACCCAGATATGACAAATTGGACAAAGATATTCCTGGTTATCGTCCTAAGTGACACCTCCAAGCAAGGCAATCCTACTAATGTGCTAACTATTATCTGGAAGTGCTAATAGCCTGGGTTAGTGGTGCCAAGAATTCTTGGAAATTCTTGAAAAGGCAGTGGATGTGGGGTTGATGCTACCTGGATTAATTCTGTTGCCCTACCCTAGTTATTAACAGTACTTCCTGTTGAGAGGTGACCCATCTAGGCTTATGTTTCTGCAATGCCTCTGCCCTCTGGTGGCAAAACAGTGGTTTTGGGAAATGTGGAGTAAAGTAGGTTTTTGAGAAATGGACTTGGGGATGGGTATATACCCATTTTAGGGTGCAAAACTAGAGCCCCCAAAATATTTCTAGTCTCCTAATCACCTTGTAGACATGATTAGAAGATAATTCAGTTCAAAGATACAAAACAAGATAGGAATCTCATAAATGAAGAGTTGTTTTTATTTCTTATGTATTGTCAAATTTAAAATATTGCCAAGCCTGTGAAAAGCATATAACAAATGAGCATGCAATCACTATTCCGGAAGTATAAATATGTCTAAACATTCAGAAAGACACTTTGGCAATAGGTTTCAGAAAGTGACATGTTCATATACAGTACTTTGAGTAAGGAATGCCACTATTGGGAGTTCATGTTAAAAAATAAACTCACACAAAGATATATGAGAATATTAATTGTTTAAAGTGTAAAAATTTGAGAACAATGTTCTCAAATAAAGAACTGATTAAATATAGCTCATATATACAAAGGAGTATTACAAATCTATGCTCACTGGCAATCAGAAATTGTTGAATAAAAATAGAACAAATGGCATAGACTAAATAATATAATTCCATTTATAAAATTTTATATCTCCATGAACATGCATATATGTACAGACACAGTAAAATATGTCTAGAAGAATGTTCACAGTGTCTATCTAGATATTTTATGTTTTCTACATGTTTTGAGTCAATACATAAACATTCTTTTTATTTAAAAACTCCATAGCTATCAAACAAAATAAATAAAATTGGTTACTTATTTAGTAAAATAAACAAAGTTACCATGCTTAGCTTAAGTTTTTTTCTTAAACAAAAGCTTTGCTGGAATACATAAAATGGAATGAATTACTGATTCATGGCACAACATCTTGATCTCAAAAATATTATATGTGTGAAAAAACCAGGTGTGAGAGTATACATGATGCACTTCCATTTGTAAGACATATGGAACTGGTAGAAGGAATCTATTGACAGTAAGCAGATTAGTGTTACCTGGGGGCCACTATGAGGGATAAACTTCTAAGGAGCATGTGGAAATCTGGTGGGGAGTGATGGAAACATTCTGTATCTTGTTTTGTTTTTCTTTTTCTTCTTTTTTTTTGGTACCAGGGATCGAACTCGGGACCTTGTGCTTGTGAGGCAGGCGACGGAACCATTGAGCTAAATCCCCAGCCCAACATTCTGTATCTTGATTGGAAGGTGGCTATCCAGGGATCTGTGTTTTAGTTAATCAGTATGTTGTGGTGCTGGGGACCAAACCCTGAGCTTGACACATGCTGAGCAAATGCTCTACCACTGAGTTACATCTTCATCCCAGGGATATATATATTAAGATGTTATCCAACTCTATGCTTTACTGGTCATTTGATGACACACTAAAGTAAAGCTGTTCACCTGCACATTGGAGAACTGTGGCACATGGAGATTGTGCAACTCACTCAGAATCCATGAACTCAAGATGGGCTTTCAGGGCAAAGGCAAGCCTGGGACAAACGTGAAATCAGCAAGATTTGCAATTCCCTCTACCTGGAGCTTAACCCAGTCTTCCTCCTCCAATCCATAACCTTAGACAACACTATGTCACCCTCCCTAATAAAACATCTCCCAAGAGCTTTCACTTGGAGAAATTTGAAAATTATTATTACCATTTTTGGTCTTGTGAATGCTAGCTGAGTGCTCTACCACGGAGTCACACCCCTAGTCCCAAATTTGAAGACCATTAATTACTAACACAATGTTTTCTCATACCTAGAGGTATTTAAATTCTACCTTCAATCTAAATCCAAGGCCAGCAAAAGGGAACCCATTGAAACAGAGGAACTGTGTGTTGTCCAGAGCCTCCAGGGACTTCAGAGACAATTCACTCTGTCTAGGCTGAGATGTGCTCTGACCAGGGG
Organism: Heterocephalus glaber; assembly: GCF_000247695.1. The sequence continues at coordinate 5,277,571 of NW_004624792.1, read as the reverse complement.
CCACTGCCTGTCATGGTTTTAATATTTAGATCTTTAGGCCCCAAAATGTCCTTATAAATCATTTGTGACCCTAGTCACTGAATGCCTTCTGAACTTCCCTGAGGACACAGAGAAAAAGGAAACAAACAGATCCCAACCCCACAGAGCCAACTATTTTGTAGGAGATTCCAAGACAGCAAATATGTGTCAAGTGTCACCACCTGAACATGCTCCCTGAAGCCAGTGCCCAGAGAAGGCTGGATGGCAGATGGCTGGACTTCTCTCCACACAGTGCTTCAAGGCTGCAATGTGGCCAATGGGATGACATAAGTAAGGCTGACATAGTGTGCCCTACATTTGACAACTGAAGAAACTGGAAAAAACAAAAACAAGAATGAGTGATTTTCTCATTGTTTTAAAAACAAGGCCAGCTGGGTGTGGTGGAGCATGCCTGCAATCACTGCACTTGGGAGGCTAATGCCAGAGGATTGCCTTGAGTTCAAGGCCAGCCTGGGCTACATAGGAGACCCTGTCTCGAGGGAAAAAAAAAAAAAAAGCAAGGTCATTCTAAAGAATTTGTTAAGAGGAGAGCAAGATAAAGTAAACTATTCTAGGAGAAGACTGTGCTTTCAGACAGTTTTTTACAACTGTGTATTATTTGCAAGATCTCACTTACCCCTGGTTTTAGACCCAAGATTTATTCAGAGACAAGGTTTTGTTATGTAACCCAGGTTGGCCTTAAACCCTTGATCCTCCTGTGGTGGGATTACAAAACTTGCACTACCACTCCCAGCTACAAATTTACTTTTTATTTAAATGGAAATTAGATTGAAGGTTTTTTGTGTGTGTGTCCCCCCCCCCCCCAGTACAAGGAATAAACCAAGGGCCTCACATGTGCTAGGCAAGCGCTCTACCACTGAGCTCCATCTCCAGCACTACAGTGGGTATCTGTGGACTATAGTTTGGATCTGGAATGTTCCTCAAAGGCCCATGTATTGATGACTTGTGTCCCCACCCCATGGCATTACTGGAGGTGGTGGACCATTTAGGAGGGAGGGCCTAGAGAAAAGAGCCTTGGAAGTTGAAGGAATGCCCTTAAAGGGGATGTTGGGATCCTAGCCTCTCCTCTGGCTTTTCTCCCCAGCCTCCTTGAGGTATGCAGCCTCCTCTGCCCTGTGCTGTGCTGCCACAGGCCCAAAGGCAGCCTGGGGAGGTGACCATGGACTGAAGCCTCTAAAACTGTGAGCCAAAATAAACCTTTTTTCCATTTAAGGTGATTATCTCAGGTATTCTGTCACAATGAAGGGTGATTGACTGGGGAGGGTTGCCTAGTTTTAGTAGAATTGTATTCGTTTATGTCAATAAGCACGTTTAATTGACTAGAAAAGCCAAGACACTGAAATAACAAGCTACTATTTATTTGACATTACTATTTATGAAATTAAATTGCATTATGGCCTGGTACCCTTTTATCATTCTTTTTATTTTCTCTTCAGGGCATCATTTGTTCCCACTGTTAAGTACCAGCCAAAGGGAACAATCAACAAACATATGGCCCTGGAGATGCACCTCAGTGGTAGAGCACTTGCCAAACGTGTGAGCTCCTGGGTTTGATCCTCAGTATCACCAAAACAAAACAACAAAACCAGATATATGCTTTAGGAAAAAGGAAACTGCTTTTCCCCCCAAAATTATCTATTTTGCCTTTCTATTTATCTGCTTCTCATTCTATCCTCCCCAGTCTTCCTGCTCCTTTGGCCTCCAAAAAGTTTCAGAATGTGTATCTTCAACAGAATTGTTTGGCTACACTTGCAGTTAGTTGCCAGGAATCAGTTTTTAGATATATGATTTGTTACTATTTATAGCATACCAACAAAACAAAAACAAACAAACCAACAAACAAACTAGAAGTGGCCTCAAAGTTAGGCATGTTCAGGGATTAAAGGGAATATATATGAGTAGTATTTTGGAACATTTTATTCGGGAATGTATGGAAAGAAAGCCATTGGTAGGGCAGGGGATTTAGTTCAGTGATGCTGCGCCTGCCTGCAAGTGAAAGGCCCTGAGTTCGATCCCTGGTACTGGAAAAGGACAAGAAAAGAAGAGAAAAGAAAAGAAAGCCTTTGGTGGAAAAAGATGAATGCTCATGGTCTAAGATTAAGAAACTAGGGTTGGGGATTTAGCTCAGTGGTTCCACCACCTGCCTCGAAAGTGAAAGGTCCCGAGTTCGATCCCCAGTACCAAAAAAAAAAAAAAAGATTAAGAAACTAAAAAAAAAAAAAAATTAAACTAAGTCGAGTGGCTTGAGGGGGGGGTCACACTGGTATTGAGGTCCAAAAGCCAATCTCAACTAAGGAGACTTGCTGAATTAAAGATTCACTGTCACAGCGCTGATTACAGCATTGCAAGATCAGTTCATTGCAGTCTAGCATCTCTTCGTATTCCTGCATCAAGATAATTATTAACGGGTAGGCCAAGAGATGGCGCTGTGGGTCCAAGAGAAAGAAAGGCAGCAGGGCCCCGCGGTCTCCGCACTATCAGAGGTCACCACAACGCCCTGCCTGTGGTTTTCCAGATTTGCTTCTCAGTGTTTTAGTGGGTTCCTCAAACTCAGAATGAATGCCCATGGCGGTGTATATATGCGCATAGGAGAATCATTTTACCTTATTCTCAGGAAGAGTGGAGCTCCCAGGGTTCATGATACACAACTACAAGGAAAAGCCAGGTGTGGTAGTGCACATCTGTAATCCCAGCACTCTCAGAGGCCGAGGCAGGAGGATTGAAAGTTCAAGCCCACACCCAGCAATTTAGTCAAAATAAAAAACAAAAAGGGCTGGGGACCTAGCACAGTGCAAAGGCTTTGGGTTCAATTCCCAGTTTAGGGAGTGGTCTGAGCCCACCCTGTGAGTTTTAGTTTTGTTGAAAACGGAATCTGGCAGGGATTGGAAGGGCGATGATTTATGAATCATCATCGGAAAGATGGGACTGTCATAAGCAATAGCCTGGCATAAATGACAAAGTTGGGGTTTGGTTGTAAAAGAAGAAAATAGATGGACCAAAGCAAAAAGCAAACAAAATAATTATCATCATAAAACAACTTTGAGCTTTTGGAATGATATAAATCTCCTGCTTTCATGCAATGAGCACACTTTTGTCTCTCTTTCTCCAGCTGTCGATAGAAAGTCAAATCCCTCTAGGAACAAAATCTCATTCAGCCTCAGTCTTTTTATCAGCACTTTGTGGTTACAATTTCTTTCATTCTCACACAGCACTTACCATGTTAGAACCAGAAATGTTCTCTAAAAACAGAAAAAGCAAGCAAGGGTTAGTGTGTAGCTTAGTGGTGGAGAATGCGCCTAGCATGCACAAAGCCCTAGGTCACATCCCCAACACGGCAAAAACTAACAAAAAAAGAAAGCATATGTATACTATACTATGTATAGTAGTACACAGTACTCGATAGTGTGATAAATGACTGTTACTGTTTTAGGTACTCATCATAACATGCTATGTTTTTCATCCTTTAGAGTGTAATCCTACTTATATAAAACAGTTTACTGTAAAACAGTGTGCTGCTATGCCAATGGTAGCCTCAAGTATCTCGTGTTTAACTGTGTATTTGGATAATATCAAGGGACCATCACAGATGATTGACGTATACCTTCTCAGTTTGCACTTAGAAGTTGGCACTCTGTGTGGTGCTTTGTGATACATATGGATGAAATTGCCTAATAACATATTTCTCAGATTATATTTCCATCATGTGTCAAATGACTGTATTGAAATTTAAATTTAAAAAAAAATTGGCCTATGTGAAGTCTACTAGTTAATTAGAATTTTTTCTCCAGACCACTATTTGTCCAATATTAGTTTTGAAGATCTTTCTAAAACAAATCACATCTTCTGATGTCTTGTTAATGCTTGAGATTTTTTTTTAAATTACATGGAAAAAAAGTTTTCAGTTTTGCTTTGGTTGAGTTCTATTATATTTGAATATTATTATAGATTTTCTTCCCTTGCATTGTTTTTCTTTGAATAATTTTAATTTTTGTATATGTGTATGTTGAGTGAATGATAATAAAGTTACACATTAAAGAAAGAAAGCAAGCAGCTGGACATGGTGGTGGCATAACCTTGTAATCCCAGCCCACTGGGGACCTGAGGCAGGAAGATCTCCAGTTTGAGCTCAGCCTTGGCAACTCAGTGACTTAGTAAGACCCTCTATCAAAATAAAAAAGGGGCTGGGGATGTAACTCAGCGTTGAAGCCCCTGAGTTCACTCCTCAGTAATGTACACACACACACACACACACACACACACACACACACACACACACACGGTGGTGGCTTTTGTTAGGCTGCCCTCAAAATTTGTAATCTTCAAGTAGCTGGGATTACAGGTGTGCACCAAGGCATCCAGTGAACTAGTAACTTTTGAAAGATATTAGAGAGAAAAATTTTAAAAGGAGGAGAGCTAACTTCAGAGCTGAGGTGGTGATATTTATCCATAAGCCCTGCAGGCACCTCATTCTTTGTAAGTTCTCTGAAGGATGTAACTTTCCTTCTTCCCAAGCACATTTTAACTATCATAGTGATTTTTACTTTCAGCCTCTCACCCAGACTAATCAGTGTCTTGGGTAGGTAAAGCTATAGGTTGAAACATACCAAATATTGCATTCCTGTCATTTAGAGTTTGAAAGGTTTTAACTCTGGTTTAGAACAGTTTCTGTCATGCACAGTGATCCAGAGACTCATAGGAGCAGGGAATATTTATGTCCCTTAAGGAAGATTTTGGTACTCCCATTTGTCTGGTAGATGAGTTAAAAGAAGTAGAAGGGAGAAGAAAAGATGAGAAGGAAGGAAGGCAGAAAGAAAGGAAAGGAGGGAGGGAGGTAGGTAGTTGGGAAGGAAGAAAGGAAGGAGGTAGAAGAAAGAAGCATCTATTGGTTAACTTGAATGAACCCTAAGACTTCTGGGTCAACTAAAATTCTCACAGCTCAAATCACTTTTAAGATGTTACTTTAGTGCCTGAGGGTGTGGTTCACTGGTAGAGCTCATGCTCTATGCAGAAAGTGCTGGGTTCAATCTCTAGCCAGCCTGCCCCCTCTCCTAAAATGTTCATTTTTGTGTGTGTGCGGTACTAGGGATTGAACCCAAGGCCTTCACACTGAACTGAATCCCAGCCCTTTTAAATTTATTTATTTATTTTTTAAGGCAGGGTCTTGCTAAATTGGCCAGGTTGGGCTTGTACTTGCAATCCTCCTGCCTCAGCCACCCAGAATGCTGAGATGACAGGCATATTGCCACAATCCCCAGCTTCAAAATATTCTTTTAACCTTATTTGTGGTCAAGTTTTGAAGCACCTTGAGAAGAAATCTAGTTGTATAGACACGTTCTGGTGATGCCCAGCCCCTTTCCAAAGCCTTCACAGAAACCAGCTCCTCATGATGGCAGACCATTCTCCTGTTACTTGTCCTGTAGACCAGGGAGCATCTAGTTGCCATAGTCTTGGTATATCACAAGAACCATGGTGGAATTGCTGCCACATAATTGCACTTCTGGCAAAATAATCCACTGTCTTTGACCTTCCTCAGAAAACGTGTCCTCCAGGCCTCTAATTCTGAGATTGGTTTTTATGGGTTTGGAGCCTTCTCTAAGTTTTCCACCCTCTTAAGCTGCATGGGCCATGGGTGTCGGTGAGTTTTGAGTTCTAAGGGAAGAACTGTTAGGAGGGCAAATGTTTTTCCCTCTGTTGACTGCCACGGCATCCAGTTACACAATGGGATGATCCTTGCTGGGGTGAGCCAGGGTCGGAGATTGTATTATGGGAAACCAGAACGCCAGTTCCCGCTTGCTTCTTGGATGAGAGTCCTCCCTCAGGCATCAAAGCTCATGTCCTCCTTCTCTCTCATAGAGACGGGGCATATTTGGTTTTTGTCTTAGTACTCAGGGAAAAACATTCCCCAGAATATGGAAATAGTCAAGACATTTAAAAAAATCCTCCAGAACTATTTGTTGTGCTAGAATTTAGGATGATTTTAGGAATGGAAAACAATGTAGCAGTCACTGCTTCCCAAAAGAGAAAATTTGGGACTCAGATGACCCTGCTCTCCTGTCCATAGTTTAAACTCACATATTCCGGGTACTTTCAGCTTGCCACCATTAGCATTCTGAGTTTTTTCCACCTAACTTTAATTTGGAAAAATTTCAAATCAACAGAAAAGTTGAGCACACACATACCTTTCATTTATCCCACAGTTGTTAAGATTTTGTTACATTCGCTTTATTGCTCTTTCTACACACACTCACACAACATTCCTATTTTGAGTGGAAGTAGTTGAAAATAAATTGCTGTCATCACATTTTACCTCTAGGTACATTAGATTTCCAATCCATTTCTTTTGCATCGGTGTCTTTAATCTCTTAAGTCTCTTCCAATCAATTTTGGAAGGATCCAGGCCTGTTGATCTTGTCCAGTGTCCCATGTTCTGAAATGGTCTGATTGTTTCCTTATGATTAGATTCAAGTGAAACAGTTTTGCCAAGAATGACACATTGGTATTCTTAAATATTTCTTATTATGTCACATCAGGAGGTCCATAAAGTTGAGGGTAAATTTGATCACTTTCTTAAGACAATGTCTACCGTATCTCTCCAAGGTAAAGTCATGTTTTCCCTTTGTATGGGGCAGGTAATATGTGAGTGGTATTTTGAATCTCTGTGATTAATTTGTTTTCCAGTAGTCTTTCCACTGAGGGTTTTCCTGTCTTTTTTTGTGGGGGATGTTGGATATTGAACCAGGATCTTCATGCTGAGCTATACTCCAGACCCTTTTTATTTTTTTTTTATTTTTTATTTTGAGACATGGGCTCACCAAGTTGCTAAGTTGCCCAGCTGGGCTCAAACTTCAGATCCTCCTGCCTCCGTTTCCCAGAGTCCTGGGATTACTGGTGTGCACCACCATGTCCAACTTCTTTCTGTCCTTTTTCCTTTGCCTGGTCAATACAGAAGGTTAAAAAAAAAATGGCAATCTTCTAATTTATCATTCCTTCCAATTAGCTGATAATTGCAGAATACTCCCCACCCCATTAGTGCTGCAGGCTAAAAACACTCACTTGCTTTACTGAATTATTGCTGGGTTGTTTTCTGGACTCCTAATGGGAGACTTCTGCCTCTTCTATGACTGAGGATATAAAAATGACAGAAGTGGGTGGTAATGAAGTTGTCTCTACTTTATTGTGTTTCTTGTAATAAAATTGTAGGGATTTGGATACTACCTCAAACAACTCAGCTTTTTTTTCCTGTTGCTTCCTTGTTAACACTTAAAACAGGTCACAAAATATACAAAGTGGTGTTTGATGGGTGGGAAGGCAGTGCAATAGTTTGAATGCTCTCACTGTTGAAATCTTAACCCTCAAGGCAATGATACAAGGATGGGCCTTTTGGAATGTGATTAGTTCCTGTGGGCTCTTCCCTCATTAAAGAGACCCCAGAGAGCTAGTTAGATTCCTCTACTACCTGAAGACACAGAAGTGCCTTCTATGAGAAAGTGGGTCATAACCAGGTACCAAATTTGCTGGCACTTTGATGTTGAATGCCCCAGCCTCCAGAACTTTGAGAAACAAACTCATGTTGTTTATAAACTACCCAGTTTATGGTATTTTGCTATAGCATCCCAAGAAGACTAAGACAAACAGTGACCATAACCTTTATTTTTTTTTTAAATTTATTTATTTATTTATTTATTTATTTATTTATTTATTTATTTATTTGGTACTGGGGCTCGAACTCGGGTCCATGTGCTTGCACAGCAGGTGGCGAAACCACTGAGCTAAATCCCCGGCACCATAACCTTTAATTGGGCCTTGTATGCTGACAACCAGTTGTGCTATTTTTCCTCTTGTTTTCCACCCTCTCCCTCTCTAGGGTGTTTCCTTCACACCTACTGTCCCTTCAAACCTTCAACACTAACTACCTCAGGTATCTTTACTCTTAGCCAATGACCTGGCCTCCTACTTCCGGGATGAGAAAGAATCAATTAGAAGAGCCTTCCATGATTGCTTGGAACTCTACTGCCCACTGCTCAGCCTCTGCACCCACACACTCTGCTCTCCTCTCCTTGGTGCAAGGGAGCCATCAGTGCTCCTACCAAAAACATCCCTTTCCTGTGCACCAGATCCCACCCTTCTCAGTCACTCATACCATTACCCAAGTAATGTTTTTCTTTCTCCTGCATCACCAAAAGTATTAATTCTATACATTGTCATTGGCAAACTATGGTGTTATTATTTTTCACAACTGAAGAACACCCTCCTCTTGACATTATTTTCCTGACGAGCAACTACCACATTACTTTGCTCCCCTTTAAGGCAAAACTTGTCAAAACCACTCTGTGGTATCCATGTTGTCTCTTCCCATTCACTCTTAAATTCTTTCTAATGTGGCTTTTCCCTTTATTCCTCAGGTGAAACTATACCTGGAAGATCACCAGTGATCTCCTTCTTCCTAAATCTAAGAATCATAGGTCCTCCTTTGAGCTCTCAGCAGTCTTTGAGGCAGTTGATCACTCCCTCTTCCCAATCCACTTTCTTTGCGGCTTTCTCACAAAACCTTGCATTCTCTTCATTTACCTCAGATTTGTGAGCTCTGTATATCCAAACCTGAGCTCTGTATATCCAAATCTCCCTAACCTGCTCCACCTAGTCTTTTCCACCCCAGGTGATGCAACCTCAGTTTTCAGCACAAAAACTTTGGAGGCATAGTGTTAGTTGACTTTCTGTTGCTGTGACAAAATACCTAAGGATAACAATTTAATGGAGAAAAGACATTTTGGCTTTCAGTCTATGATCACCTGACTTCCTTGCTTCTAGGTCTATGGAGAGACACAATCATATATATATATATGGAACCCATGGAATCAGGTTTGAAAGAATGCAAAAGGGCAGTCTGCAGCTGGCAACTTCCAGGAAGATGGTGGAACAGGAAGCAGCAATAAAACAACTTCTTCAAGATTTGGAATCCAGACACTGGAAAATAACAATTTGAGGAAGGAAAGAAGGAGGGAAGTGGATCCCTAGGACCCAGGCGTGATCTGAAGGGAAATTAGAGCTTACAGAGAAACCGAAAAGACAGACCTCAATGCAGAAAAAGGAGGGGGCAATCTGCACTTTCCCCCTGGCTCCAAGTTCATGGCATGAGAGAGGAAGATTGAATCTACCAAGACACAGTGAGGGTGGGTAACTCCAGAGGCATCCAGGAAGAAAAACACCGTGGAATGAAGCAGTGGGTGCTGTGTGCTACAACAGCTGGTGAGTGACCCCAGTGCAAGCAACTACCGTGTTCCCTGGAGAGCGTGTTTGGTCAGATGCCATTTTAGGGAGGGGCCTGCTGAACCCAGGACTCAGAGCAGCCATGGATTGGCTTCATCTCAGGACTCCCAGTATTGAAGTCCCATAGAGGGATAAAAGGAAAAGGCACATTAGAGAGAATTTAAGAATGAATGGGAAGAGACAACATGGACAGCAGAGTGGTTTTGACAAGTTTTGCCTTAAAGGGGAGCAAAGTAATGTGGTAAGGGACAACTACAGGAGACATCCAGGGTCAAGAAGCCAGGGTCCATTGGCAAGAAACACTCAGAGTGCTGCAGGCTGAATGACTCAGGCCCAAATTCCATGACCACAGGCCAGGATCAGCCTGGACTTCTGTGGATTTGGAAGTCTCAGATCAGCACCTTGCCCCAGTCCTACTCCAGGCTTGCTGGGATTATCCAGCCCAGATCTGAGCTCTGACTGCCTTCTTTATCTATCAGCAAGAGCAGAGTTAGGCCGTGAATTGGACACTATCACAAAACTGTAGACCCTAGAAGACAACCACAGGCTTGAAATCACAGAGAAATTTCTTTTTTTTTCTTTGTTATTTTTTCTGTTCGTTTTTTTTTTCATCATTTGTTTTTGTTTTTTCATGAGTGTGAACTTTCTTTTAGTTTTGTTGTTCTGTTTTGTGTTGTTCTTGTTTTGGTTTTTTCCTTCTTTCTTTCTCTTCTGTCTTCTTCACCATTTTCCCAAGACTTGGGTAATCTTCCTTGGTCCTTCAGCCTTGCTTCTAATCTCTTTCTCTTATTTCTTTATATTTTTCTCTGATCCCTCTTAAATTTTCTCACCTTAGGGTAAAATCACCCTACTGAGTGGACATTTACTGTATATAATTTTCTGATTTGCCTTAGATCTTGTTATATAACTATAAATCTTGTACCTATGGTTAACAGTGGCAAATTAATAGTTATCACAGTTTGCCATTTTCTAGTCTGTGCTTGATGCTAATGTTATTATTGATTTTTTTCTACTTTAGCCAAGATGACGTAGTTGTTGTGATAAGTTGATCTTTCTTGTATGCCAATACTTAGATCGCCCGGGAAGGGCTCATAAACAGTACTATGGTCCAGTACCAAAGAACTGGGTGCTAGGCCAAACAGGCAGCAACATTTCATCCCTAATAAAGTGAAGAAGCAGGATCTTGGGACAAACTCAAAAACCAAAAGTCAGCTACACCTAGAAAACATCTCTAAAAAGTAGTCATTTTCTAAAGAGGTCTCAACACTGATAATAAAGCTACCTACCATAAACAATTTATAAGCCTCAGAGCAGAAAACAAGTAAACAATAACAACAACAAAAATAGAAAATGAGAAAATATAGAAACAAGTTGTAACCTATTAGATCCAACTCACCCAGGGCAAATCAAGGGGGCACTGAGGTGGAAGAAATCAAAAACTTCTCAGCTGGATTTTATGAAATGGTGGCAGCAGAAGTAACAAAACAGATTAATGAGTCTCTTGACAAAAACAAGAGATAATTAAAGAAATGATGACTATAATGAAGGAAATTATTAATGAATCTAGGGTAGATACAGATTTTAAAAAATAGAGGAGCTTAGGAAACACATGGAATGCCCAACATAGAAAATAATTGGATTCCATAAAATAGATTCAAATAGAAGTCCAGGAAATTAAAAATTCTACTGAAAGTATGTGTAGCAGAGTCAATTAATGCGAAGATAGAATATCAGACCTAGAAGACAGGGTTGTGGTGCACAATCATCAAATGAGAAACCTCTTAAAAATAGCACGGGACCATGAAAATAAATCCAACAGCTGTTGGATGATGCACAAAAGAATAATATAAGATTAATTGGAATCAATGAAGAATCAGAAGATAGCACAAAGAGCATAAACAATTAGTTCACAGACTAGCAGAAAACTTTTCAAGTGTGGAAATAGAACTTGAAACACAAGTAAGTGAGGCATATAGAAATCCAAATAGGCATGATCAGAATAAAACCATACCAAGACATATAGTTAAGATTCCAGAAATTCAACAAAAGGCAGATTTTTTTTTTTCAGAAATCAGTTATCTTTAATTCTTTTATTTCTTTCTACCTAGGCCAAATCAGTTCTTCCTGCCTAAGATACATTACAATCGACTAGGAAATTGTAAAAAGATGTTGATTTTTAAATATCTTACTAATCTTTATTTACAGTATTCTAAGAAGCCATTAGCATTAAGCACATTTTCCAAGATGGCACACAGTTATTTTAGGTGCAGACTTTGCCATTTCACACAGTAAACTTCTAGAGATTTAATTATTAAAATATGATAAACTCACACTTTTTTTTTTTTTTTTTGGTACCGGGGATCGAACTTGGGTCCTTGCGCTTGTGAGGCAGGCGGCAGAACCACTGAGCTAAATCCCCAGGCCCCTCATACTTTTAACTTTATATCAGTCTTAACACTTCTCAGAGCTATAGAGTTTGGCTCTAAAGATGAGAAGCACACAATCATACCCATCACAATCACCTTCTTAAAGTCATCTAGGTACCATTTTGAACACTTGAGTTAATGCATTGAAAACAACTCCATTACAATAAATCTGTAAGTAAACCAAAAAACTTTATTTGTAGTAGCTAAGAAAGCAGCTTTTCATGGAGATTGAAAAAAGAAGTAGGAGAAAAATGAGCTAGTAGCTTCCCCTTAAGAAATAATTTTAATAGCTTAAAAATCTTTCACAGAATCGTACTTAAAATGAGGCAACATTAACTCAATATTTAACAGAGATAAAAATAATTTTTAGTAAGACTCTGGCCTAAAACTAGGCCTTGGATTGCATACTTTTTAGTTATAGATGTAAATCTCAAGCTACATGTATTAGCTCCAAGTCAACCAAATATGAAATAAGGCTAGATTATCCTTCACTTTTTTATGCTATAGAGCATGAAGAGGGTAACGAATGTATTTATGATTCCACCATTAAAAATGTCACTTAAACTGTAACAATTTTCAAAGTACCTTGACATATATCAGTGAATATATTTCCAATGCCTATATAGCTACCTATCTTTATAAACAACTATGACAATAAAGTAAATTTTGTTTTAAAAAGACTGTTGCTCTTCCCAACTTTTATTCAAAGTTGAATCTCTGGCCAGGGATTTAGCTCAGTGGTTCTGCCACCTGCCTCGCAAGCGCAAGGACCTGAGTTCGATCCTGGGTACCAAAAAAACCCCAAAACAACAACAACAACAACAAAAAACAAAATTGAATCTCTGTTATTGATAATACTTAGACAAACTTCATCTTTCAAGGTTGTAAAAATTAAAGGCATTAAATTGGTATCCAAAAATCAAAGAACAGCTTCATCTATGAAGTTATGTGTTGTATGCTGACAGTTGGCAGCAGAGATTATACAACACGTATTGAGACGAATGCTATATAAAAGATTCTGTGTGTATATACATACCCCCCAAGTAGAAGTCCAGTTTTAAAAACTGACTCCCTATTCAGCAAATGTCCAAATGCTAAGTTTTAAATTCAGCATTATCTTATCTCTCTTTGAAGAAAAATTGTTACACAGACATTAAAAGTGTAATGAGTTAACAAAAGAAAACCTTTGTTTAGGTTAACTAAAGCTTTTATATAAAACAAGTGTAAAAATTTATTCTCTAAAACAAAGTATCAAATAACATAGAAGAATGTTATAGCCCAAGGAAAGCTGCAGAAAAATCTTGTGGCCAGGTTGTGTTTTATGACTTTAACCCCAGTGTTTCCATGCTTTATATGTCTTATACTAAACAAAATCTATAAATACAAACTCAGGCCAATAAAACATGCATTAATGTTTAGAAAAATATACTTTGCCTTTCTGTTAAATGTGCTTAGAAAAGTAAATGTAGCAAACATGCTACAGAGTTTGAGCATTAAAAAATAAAACACAAATCTTACTGTGGCTGCAGAAAATTAGTATTATAAAGGAAAGATTTGTCATATAATATGAAAACTTCCCTATATATTGTAAGGGTATATTGAAAAGTAATGAAAAACAGTAATGAAAAACAGTAATTAAAGACCATATTTTGCTGTATGAAATAAGAGCCTGAGAACTGGCAGGAAAATATTCTAATTTCAAAAAGTCCACTATATTATACTCTATTTGCCACTAACAATTCCATCAAGATTACTAGTCCTTTAAATGTGAGGTTGGTTGAAATGCTTCTTTCAACATTCAACTAAATAAACCAAAACAAAACCAGAAAACTAGCTAACATTTAAAGGCATAGTCTCAACCAATGTATATCCTTTCCCTTATTGTTCATATTTAATTTTCAAAACCTATTAATACTACTTAGAATTTCTAAAGCATTTCTGAAATGTTCTTATTCTAAGTTATCTCTCAATACCATAAATACTAAATTATAGCACAATATGCTAACAGAATCACTTAAAACACTGTTCTGACATACCTTGGGATCTGCTTCTTGGCTCTTCAAACTTGTGATGCTATTTTGCTGATGGAACAAATACTTGCTCTGCTGATGTGCTACTAACCTGGTCTGTAGATGAACTAGTCACAAGTATTATAGTTCTAAAGCCCACTTCATTTCTCTGAATCATTACAACACAAGAGAGGGGTTTCTAAGTTGAACTTTCTAATATTCACAGTATGAAATGGTTTGAAGTGGCTAATCAAATTTTGAAGACCTATCTCAGTGCTCTTACACAGAAGTATGAGATACCTCTGGTGAATTCTAAGGATTGCCCCAGGACAAGCTTTTCTTAATATGCTTAACAAATCTAATTTAGCTCCACCCACGAAACACATTTCAAAATTTGTTGCATAAAAATAAAGTGTAATTTTCACAATCAGGTTATGACTCACTCCACATAAGTCCTAAAGCAAATGGAAATAAAGTCAATCAAATTCAGGTGGTAAGGTCATGGTTTAAAGCTTACAAGAAATGAAAATATAAAATGAGAACTATACAGTGAATATCGTGGGTGCAACATGCAATGATATTATTACTATTGCTTTGTGAACATGACAACTCCATTTCTATATTGAGAAAATATACAAGCATTCAATGATACCATTTCTCTAATAAATAGATATACACCTCATATAAATATATTCTCATAGGAAACACCAAAGGGCAGAATATTAAAAGTTGTTAGAGGAAAAAAACCCCATAACAAATCACCTAAATCACCTAAAGAAAAACCCAAGAGAATCACAGCAAATTTCTGAACACAAACCCTTAGGCAAGGAGAGCTTGGAGTGAAGTATTGAAAACACTAAAAGAAAACAATCTCCAACCCAGATTGATGTACTCTACAATGTTATCTTTCAAAATTGAAAGAGAAATAAGATAATTCCATGATAAAGAACACCTGAGTGAAAAGCCAACCCACTGAATAGGCAAAATTTTTTTCTCTTCAGACAAAGGACTAACACCTAGAGCATATTAAAGACCTCAAAAAAATCTCACACCTACCAAATTTAAAGACCCAATCCAAAAATGAGCAGCTGAAATGTATAGACATTTCTCAGATGAAGAAATACAAATAGCAAATAAATAAATGAAAAATTGGTCAACATCACTGGTTATTTGAGAAGTGCAAAATAAAGCAACATTGAGATTCCATCTCACTCCAGAAAGAATGGCTCTCAACAAGAAATCAGCCAGTAACAAATGCTGATGTGGCTGTGGGGAAAATGAAACCCTTCTCTATTGCTGACTAGAGTACAAACCACTATGGAAATCAGTATGGAGATTTCTCAAAAAACTAAAGCTAGAGGCTCCATCTGAACCAACTGTTCACTTTCTATGTATCTTCTGGAGAGAGAAAAAAGCATCATAGCACAGTGATATATACACACCCATTTTTTTTTTTTTTTTTTTTTGGTACCAGGGATCAAACTCGGGACCTTGTGCTTTCGAGGCAGCAGTGGAACCACTGACCTAAATCCCCAGCCCATGCACACCCATGTTTATAGCAGCACAATTTATAATACCTAAATCTTGGAAACAGCCAATATGCCCATCAAAAGAAAATGTGGTATTTATATACAATGGAGTACTACTCTGCTATAGAGGATAAATGTATCATTTGTAGGAAAATGGATGCACCTCAAGACCATAATCTCAAGTGAAATGAATCAGACTCACAAGTTTAAATATTACATTGTTTCTCTTGTGTGAGGAATCCATGGAGTAAATAATTAATATAATGGAGAAATGGGAAAGGGAACAAAGGAAAGGAGAAGGGAGAAGAAAAGGAGGAAAAAGGAGAAAAAATAGAATGGAAGGAAAAACTGGAAATAAAGCTATTGTAAATGGGAATGGGAAGAAGAGTTAAAGAGAAGGGAGGAGAATGGAGGAAAAATGAATTAACATATTATGTACGAATAAAAAGTGAAGTTAAGAAAAAATGGAAGAACTGGCACTCACTGCAGAGTTCTGTTGGAGTCTGTATCGGGAAGGCAAAAGTTCTACATTGGAAAGCTGAAAGATTTGATCTTGAAGGCTGAAGAATTTGTACTGGAAACTTGGAGGTGAACATCAAAGGCAATGGTGAAGCCTGGAGCTCCTCCAAAGAAACAGAAGCAAGACTTCCTTCTTCTTTCCCTTCTTATTCCATCCAGGCTACAATCCTATTGTTTGGTGCCACCCACACCCAGGGTGGGTCTTCCACACCCAGAGTGGGTCTTTCCTCTTCAGTAAGTCCATCATCCAGATGCACCTACTACTATGCTAAACCAATCAGCTGGATGTTTCTTGCTCATTTTTGTTTTGTTTTAAGAGTAGGAAAATTTATTGAGAGAAAGAAAACTTCTGTCTAAGAGAGACAGAAGGGAACTGGAAAGTGGGTTGCCCCTCATATTGACACCACAGTTAATTATTACAATCCACCCCTTGTCAATTTGACAACCAGACACATTTCCTTAAACCATACTAGTCCCCAGATATAGAAGGCAAAGTTTTTCTTTGGGTGATGCTTATTCCTAACATTTCATAACTTAAACATTATAGCACAAGTTTAACAATATTTAAGAATCAACGTTAAGTCTACCAATATTACGTTACAAAGGAAGCATATTAACAAAATAGGAGAGAACAATTACAATCCTCATTTCTGTAATGGATCACATGGTTGTAGCTGGTATTTATAACTTCCTTCTTTTACTACCCATGCTGTTTTTCCTTAGCCTTCAGCAAGTACCTTAGCAGGTCTTTGTTCTTTTCCTGGTGTGGTAACTCATGCCTTCATTCCTGAAGGTTCTGGACCATTTTTCATACTCTGTGGATCGTGTTTTTATAGTTTCCCATTTGCCTTAATAACAGGACATGACAATGCTAGGAGACACCCTAAAGGATCTCCTGCACTCCAACTATATTCTTCCTTTCCTCCATTGTGGTGTAATTGTCTAACTCCTCTTGGATAGTCTAGATCATTCAACTTCGCTAACACTAATTATTTAACACTAATTATCCAATGTTTTTAGCTTGTTTACTCAGAGGCATGAGGAGCCCAAAATGACCAGGGGGAAATCTTAGCTTCCAATTCAATGAAATCATTGTTGTGGTTTCTAGTATGAGCCTTGCCACTTCTGGAACTAAGACCTCTAGGCCAACAGAGCATAAGGTCATGGAAACAGCACGCAAAAATTTTTCTAATGGATCACTATGGGTAATGGTGAGTGGTACCATTCCTACTTCTACCCCTTGATTCCTAGACCCATGAATACTGGTTATGGGAGAGAGTGCCATATAGTAGTTGCTGATTCAAAGCATAAACATCCTTTTGAAGAACCTTGCTCCAGCTATGCAAGCTAGGTGCACTCTATCTGCATTTCAAAAGGCCACCACCTTTCTGTCAATCCAGCAGCTTCCTCAATAGTGAGGAACATGGTAAGACCAGTGAATTCCATGAGCATGAACCCATTGGCTCACTTCTTTGGTGGTAAAATGTTTTCCTTGGTCAAAGGCAATGCTGTATGGAATACCATGATGGTGGATAAAGCATTCTGTATGTCCACAGATGGTAGTTTGGGCAGTGGCATTATATGCAGGGAAAGGAAATCTATACTCAGAATAAGTATCTATGCCAGTAAGGACAAAGCACTGCCCTTTCCATGATGGAAGTGTTCCAATATAATCAATTTGCTACCAGATTGCAGGCTGATCACCCTAAAGTATGGTGCCATAATGGGGATTCAGTGTTGGTCTCTGCAACTAGCATATTGGGCATTCAGCAGTGGCTGTAGCCAGATCAGCCTTGGTGAGTGGGAGTCCTTATTGCTAAGTCCATCTCTCAAACCATGACTATTTTGTTCATGAGCTCTTTGGGCAATGACAGAGGTGGCTAAAGAAAAAAGTTGAGGGCTTTCCACAGAATAGGTCATCCTATCCACTTGATTATTAAAGTCCTCTTCTGCCAAGAAGGTCACTTTTTGCTCAGTGCTTACATGGAACAAAAATATCTTTACATTTTTTTGCTCATGTGCAGAGGACTATCCATATGCCTCTTCCCCAAATATTTGTCCTCAATTTTCCAGTCATGTTCCTTCCATGGCCCTGAAGATCCAGCCATACCATTGACTACAACCCAAGAATCAGTATATAGTTGCACATCTGGCGATTTTTTCTTCCAGGCAAAATGTATGACCAGATGCACTGCCAAAAGTTCTGCCACTGTGAAGATTTTCCTTTACTACTATACTTCAGGGATGTTCTGGAAAGGGGCTATAATGCAGCAGCTGTCCTCTTGTGGGTATGCCTGCATAATGTGCAGAACCATCTATAAACCAGGCCCTAGCCTCATCTTCCTCTGTCAGATGACTCTACACTCCATGAGGCCATAGGTGCATGTTGAGATACAGAAGGCAGTATAGCAGGAGGAGGAGCCATGGGCATTTGGGCAACTTCTTCATGTAACTTACTTTTCCCCTCTAGATCTGCTCTGGCTCATTCATGTATATACCACTTCCATTTAATGATGGACTGATGCTGTGCAACTTTATGACTTGGTGAACCAGATAATACCTAGCTCATGATGGGCAGCTCAGATAACCTGGTGTCCCATGGTGAAGGATTCAATTTTCACTAAGGCCCAATAGCAGGCTGGGAGCTGCTTTTCAAATGGAAAGTAGTTGTTTGCCAATGGTGGGAGAGCCTTGCTCCAAAATCTTAAAGACCTAAGAGACTCCAAGCAGCATCCCCATCGACCTGACACCTCAAATATCATTGGATCTGCTGGATGATATGGCCCAGTGGCAAAGCAGCCTGCATAGCAAGTCCAACTTGTTGCAGGGCCTTCTCTTGTTCTGGGGCCCCCTTAAAACTACTAGCTTTCTGAGCCACTTGATGAATGGGTTGGAGAGGAACACCTAAGTGAAGGACGTGTTGCTTCCTAAATCCAAATAGGCCTACTAGACATTTTGCCTCTTTTATGGTTGTAGGGGGAGCCAGATACAACAACTTGTCTTTCACCTTAGAATATCTCTACATGTCCTACACCGCTAGACTCCTAGAAATTTCACTGACGTTGAAAGGACTTGAATTTTAGTAGGAGTTATTTTCCATTGTCTGACTTACAAGTGCTTTATTAACAAGTCCAGAGAGGTTGCTAAGTCCTGCTTACTTGGGCCAATCTGTGTAATATCTTCAATGTAATGGAACAGTGTGATACCTTGTGGGAGAAAAAGATGATCAAGATCCCTGCAAACTAAATTCTGACACAGGGCTGGAGAGTTGATATAAACCTAAGGTAGAACAGTGAGGTGTATTGGAGGCCTTGCCAGATCAAAACAGATTGTTTCTGGTGGGCCTTATGGATAGGTATGGAAAAGAAAGCATTTACCAAATTAATAACAGCATTCCCAGTGCCAGAAAATGTGCTAGTCTGCTCGAGCAAGGAAACCACAACTGGTACAGCAACTGCAATTGGAGTCTCACTTGATTGTGTTTATGGTAAACTATCATCATTCCTCAAGACCCATCCATCTTCTGCATAGGCCAAATAGGAGAATTAAATGGGGATGTGGTGGGAACCCTTGCATCTTTCAAGTCTTTAATAGTGGCACTAATCTCTGTAATCCCTCCAGGGATGTGATATTGTTTTTGGGTCTCTATTTCTCAGATAAGGGAAACTCTAATGGGTTCCATTAAGCCTTTCCAACCATAATAACTCTCACACTACAGGTTAGGGAACTTATGTGAGGATTCTGCAAAGCACTAAGTATGTCTATCCCAATTATGCATTCTGGAACTGGCGAAATAAATACAGGATGGATTTGGGTACCTGCTGGATCCACTGTGAGTTGGACCTTTGTTAAAATTCCACTGATCACTTGAACTCCATAGGCCCCCTACTATTACTGGGGGCCACAATGATGTTTTGAACCCCCTGGAATCACCGTTAGTTCGAGGCCAGTGTCCAGTAGTCCCCCAAATATCTGATCTTTTCCTTTTCCTCCAATGTACAGTTATCCCCTTCTTTTGGGGAGAAGAATGGGAGAAAGATTTACAGTGTGAATTTTTGGTGATGACCAGGGGCCTTCTTCAAGGGGACCCAGCCACCCTTTCATTCAAAGGATTTTGAGTCTATAAACTGTCCCAAATCAGGGAATTGATTGAAGGGGTAATGATTCTTTGTTACTATGATTTGAGGTAGGTTTCTCTTCATTTACCCTTCAATTTTCTCAATTATGTAAATCTAGTAAAAATTTACTAGATTATATATGTTAGGCTTATAATGGCCACCTGCAGAGTCAGATGTGGAAGAATGCAACTGGAGAACTGGACAATCAAATCAAAGGTGGAAGACCTGGAGCTCACTGCAGAGTCCCATTGGTATCTGTATACGGAAGCCAAAGGATCTAAGTTGGAATGTTGAAGACTCTGCACTAGAAACCTGGAGATGGATGTCCAAAGCTGATGGTGAAGCCTTAAGCTCTCCAAAGAAACCTAAGTGAGACTTTCTTCTTTCCCTTTTTATTCCATCCAGGCTACAAGCCTATTGGTTGGTGCCACCCACACGCAGAGTGGGCTTTCCTTTTTTAGTAACTCCATCATTGAACACACTCAGAACTATGCCAAACCAATCAGCTGGGCATTTCTTGCGAAAGTTGACACCACAATTCACTATCATAATGGAAGAGTATGATGGATGAGAGTCAGGAAGCCTCATGGCAGCCAGGAAGCAGAGAGAGATAGGGAAAGAGCCAGAAAGGAAGGGGCTGGGGACCATATATATCCCCAAGGCCACATCCCTATGATCAACTTATTCCAACTGGCTCCACCTCTTAATAATGCCATCAAATCCATTGATCCAGTCACCTTCCAAAAGCCCATTCTCTGAACACCTGAGCTTTTGGGAGACATTTTATAAGTGAACCATACCAGTCATCCATGACCCTTCTTTTTACCCTCTCACTCTGCATCTGATCCAAAGGTAAATCCCATCTATTCTACCTTTAAAATATATCCAGAATCTAACCAGTTCTCAGAAAACCCCTTTCCACTACTTTATGTGGACTATCTTACACTTGCATAGCCTCCTACCTGTTTTCCTTGATTCCTCCCTTCCCAGTGCTCCTCTGATCCATCCACAGGATTCATGGCACTCTGAATCCAAATGCCCACTCCCTTCTTCATTCCTTTCTGACCCATTTTCTTCACCTTGACCTTCTGGTGTTTCCTGAACATATGGGATGCTCCCATCTCTGTCCTTGGTACTGTCTCTTTCCTCTGTCTCAGCACAGATCCCCTTATATTAACTTTCTCACTTCCTTTGCTCAGTTATCACCTTTTCAATAAGGAATGTTTGACCACTCTGCTGTAAATTGGCATCCCTCATCCCACCTGCATTCCTCATCACCTTTACTCAGCTCAATTTCATAAAATACGATCTAATGTATCTATCTTAGGCTAATAGTTTATAATGTTTCCTGCTTGAGAATATAAATTTACACAAAGAGGGCCTTTTTTAGTTTTGTTCATCAACACATCCAAATTGGCTAGAATAATAAATTCTTTATTAGTGTTACCTTGGTTCAAAAACTTAATTCTTTCCACCATTCTGGTTGCAAAACAAATCAGATGAGAACTGAATCAAATTCAAGGTTAGGTTCAATGTTGACCTTCTGGGGAAATTTGGTTTGGTTCTCATTCAATTCAGTTTGTGAATTAAGTTTGTGAATCGAGGTATCACTTTCATGTAACATAAATGAATGAATGAAATTAGCCTCTTTTTGTTCATTCCTAATCAAGCAGTTTCAATCCATTTTGGAGGGGGAGAGGCTTAGAAAACACTTGATAAATTGAATGAAAACCAGTCTCTTGGAAAGCAAGTCATAGTTTCTTTTTTTTCCCCAGAATGTTTTTAAAATTTAATTTGCATCTTATTAAATATATGCATATGAACAGTTATTTTTTTCTGGTATTGGTGATCAAACTCAGGACCCTGCACTTGTGAGGCAGGGACGGTGCCACTGAGCTAAATCCCCAGCCCCAAGAGTTTTAAAAGTTAAATAGTTCTACATTGCTTAAAATGAAAATCAGCATTCCCCTGTGCCACTCTTTCCCAATCTTCATTTTCAGTTTTCAGATAAAAGCATTTTTTGCCTAAATACTTTAGCTGTTTTCCTGGTCTTTATTTTCATATTTCTTATATATCTGTATATTCTTATACTACTGACTTAAAGTTAATATTTAAAAAATGCTATCTTGAGAGTTCTTTATTCAGAGGATGAGGATTTATTGCTCTTAAACTGTTTTCTCTCCTCAATATTTCTTCTCCTACTCCACCCTCCTTCTTACCATTGTAAATATGTCATAGGTTTTGGTTAAATCAATATTCGCATGCACAGATGATTCATATAAGCCTTTTATTTTTCTTGGAGATCATAAAGGCCTCACTTTTTTTCATTTGCTTAGTGTTCTTTATATCATTAATCTATCCTCAAACTCTGCCAACAAAATAAATCTTTTAGTAATTTCCAACACATTTATCAATGCTTTCTTTTTTTCTTTTTGAGACATCCATTCCGGAGCCCTCTCTTCTGCTGCTATAGTACAGGTTGGTTGCTCTTAAGGCCTGCTGTAAAATGATTGCTTAGGGTCCCCCTTTACCACCATTTTGGAATTTCCCTTGCTTCTCCCCTAGTTTGTCTCATTTCCTGGATCTCATTTAACATTTCCTGGTTAATCCTCTTATTTTGGTGGAGTTCATATTCCAATGGATTCCTGATTAATGATAGTGGGAGGAGAAATAGTTTGAGATCTTTCATGAATGAAATTGTCTTTATCCTGTCCTCAGATATAATTGACATTTTGACAGGGTAAAATTCAAAGTTGGTTTGACAGGGTATAAAATTATAAAAGAATTGCTTCATTTTCTGGTAGTTTCCAGGGTAAAACCTATATAAGTTTGATTTTCTCTTTTCTATGAAAACCATGTAAGTATGTTTTCCTTTCTCTGAATGTTTTTAGCATCATATTTTTGTATTAGTATCTTGAAGTTCTACAGTGATTTTCCTTGGTGAGATTTTTTTTTTTTGTATCAGGGATTGAATTTAGGACCTTGTGCTTGTGAGGCAGGTGGCAGCACCACTGAGCTAAATCCCTGGCCCAACCTTAGTGAGATTTAAAAAAATTTTTTGACCTACTCACTTAGTACCCCTGTTAACTTATGTCCTTCAGTTCTGGGAATTTTCTTTTTTTTTCTTTTCTTTTTCTGGTATGAGAATTGATCCCAGGGCCTTTGCACTGAGCTACATTCCAATCCCTTTTTATTTCTTATTTTTTAATTTCAAGACAGGGTCTTGCTCCTTGAGAAAACAATCCAAAAATTCATTTGGAACAAGAAGAGAGATAGAATAGCAAAAGCAATTCCAACCAACAAAGACATGACAGGGAGTATCACAATCCTCAACCTGAAACTATACTACAAAGCTACTGTGATAAAAACAGCATGGTACTGGCAAAGAAACAGACCCAAAGATCAGTGAAAC
>NW_004624792.1:5237365-5249257 GCF_000247695.1 Heterocephalus glaber | reverse complement strand
TGGCTAATGTTTCCAGAACTATATTGAACAGGAGTGGTGATAGTGGGCATCCTTGTCTTGTTCCTGATTTTAGTGTGAAAGTTTTCAGTTTTTGACCATTTAGTATGATGTTGGCTGTTGGTTTTTCATAGATAGCTGTAATCAGGTTGAGATAAAGACCTTTTATTCCAATTTTCTGTAGGGTTTATATCATGAATGGGTGCTGGATTTTGTCGAATGCCTTTTCTGCATCTATTGAGATGATCATATGGTTTTTGTCCTTGGCTCTGTTAATATGGTGTATTGCATTTATTGATTTATGAATGTTGAACCATCCTTGCATCCCTGGAATAAATCCGACGGTCAGGGTGTATGCTCTTCTGGATGACCCTCTGTATTCTGTTTGCCAGTATCTTGTTGAGGATGTTTGCATCTATGTTCATTAGGGAGTTCGGCCTGTAGTTCTCTTTTTGGGTTGGGTCTTTCCCTGGTTTTGGAATCAAAGTCACACTTGCTTCCAGGAATGAATTTGGAAGTATTGCTTCCCTTTCAATTTCCTTGATAAGTTTAGAAAGTAATGGTGTTAGTTCTTCTTTAAATGTCTTGTAATATTCAGCAGTGAAGCCATCTGGACCTACACCAGTGTAATTGTTGTCTAGGCAGGGGGACGGATACCTGATGCTTCTTACCCTGCCACCTTCCTGGAATGTTCTCTATTTTGGCTGATTTTAGACCACTATTTTCTCTGCCCGTGGACACATCTTGTTTGCTAATATGATGGAATAAGACTTCCGCAAAAGTTAGAATTAACTGAATTGACTAAACAATAGTCTGTATTACATTAAACCACTCAGCATTTTTTCACTTACCTGAATAGCTTATAGTTTCATTAGAGCTGACCATGGTTTGGCTAAAATGTGTCCACCACTAGGACATATCTAGAGATGATGCAAGCAGAATTGGATAAACATGAACTATTGGAAAACATGATCATTCATCCCCTTCCTTCTCTTGGGTAAAGTTGGAAAGTCTGTTGGATAGGTAGATTCATCCAAGTTCATTTTTATCCGGTTCTATCTCTGAGAAATGTTAAATGCCTTCCTCTATCAGGTAGTGCTCTATGACCAGAAAGACTTACCGCACATCTGAGGTGAAAGCTTCATTCTGGAATCGCCAAGGGTGGATTTCATAAATGGCTTCCCCATTGACTTTTAACCAGGTCCCCATTTGTCTTAACCGCTCCCTAAAAATGGCAGAAATGGTGCCGTCCAGTGTGGGCCCGACGTTCATCAGATTTCCTCCGTATGCAACCGTTTCCACAAGTTGCTACCAATGTAAGAATGGGTAGTTCTTAAACACATAAAGACCATTCCATTTTCCATGTGCCGATACACGCCCTGTGCGCAAGGGCCACTGAACCATCCAAACTATAAGCAACATTCCCCATGCAACCGCACTACTAAGAATACGACAGGAACAGCCTTCAGACGCCTCACTGTACTTTCACCAGTTCTTCAATCGTGAGGCAATCCGTGATTCCAGCATCTCTCCTGTAGCCCCAGGAAAACGTCTATTGTCATGCAGTTTTCCCACTTATGGAACAGAGATGACCCGGATGATAGGGATCCGTGCAGGTGTAGTAGCTGCCGTGCTTACAGATGCAGCGGTCTCCCCAGCGGTCATTGGTGACCACTGTCTCCCGAACTGGGCTCTCATTATACAGCCAGGCCCAGAAACCGGTGCTGTTCCAGTAGGAATCCGGCGCCCCTCCATCTCCATCGGACCATAGCACCTCGGGCCAGTACTTGTCCACTAACTCGTAGAGCTCGGGCAACATCTTAGCAACCGGAAAATTTTGCTTCTGGAAGGAACTGGATTTATCCTCAAGAAACAGTGGGTGAAACCATTCAAAAAGGGGATAGTACAGTCCAAAATGCAGGTTGGTTCTGGTCCTAATGGCCACCTCGAGTTCCCTGACAATGTCCTTCGTCGGGCCCTCGTCTACAGCATTCCAGTTCCAGGAGTACTCCGAACCCCACAGGGTAAAGCCTTCATGATGTTTGGAAGTCAAGACAATATATTTGGCATCAGAGGCCTGAAAAATATCTGCCCACTGGCTGGCATTAAAAAATTTTGCTATAAAGAGTGGTCCAAAATCTTCATATTTAAAATCTGGGGGATAATTATCTTTCATAAAGTTCACATATTTTGGTATCTTTTGGTTTTGCCAATACCACCAGAACCTTTCGCTGCCGAAGCTGAGCACGGAAAAGACGCCCCAGTGGATGAAGATGCCGAACTCGGCCTGGTCGAACCACTCGGGGAGCGGGCGTGCGTCCAGCGACTCCCAGGTGGGCTCAGAGGGCACGGCACCCACGACCGGGGTAAAGGCGGGGCACAGGAGCAGCAGTAGCGGCGGTGGGAGCTGCAGGGCCCGCCTGGATTTCGTATTTATGGAGATGCTAAATCTCCAGACCAATCTAAATGTTCATCTTCTATTTTCCAGTTCTTCAGTTTTACTTTTTTTTTTTTTTCTGGGAGATTTCTCCAGCCTCTCTTCCAACTCTTTTATTAAGTTTTTCATTTTTGTTACAATATTTTTAATTTCCAAGACAATTTTCTTTGGTGTTATTGGGAAGGTTTTTTCTTATAACTTTCTTGTTCATGAATACATCTTCTTTTATGTCTCTGAGTACTTTAATGGAATTTTTTTTAGCTGCCTTGTCTTTCTGCCTCTGAACTTCTTTATTTGGTTGATATGACCTTGTCTCCTGCTATAAAATTTTAAAAATGGAAACAAATAAACAAAAAAGCTTCTAGAAAAACCGCTTGTTCTTGCCTGCCTTGTACCTCTTTTTGAACTTGATCTTGACCTGCCTTCAGGCCTTGTGTTGTAGAGCAAGATCTCTGTAAACACACTAGTTGAGAACAGTTTTATCCAAGAGGATTTCCAGAGTATTTTGTGAGCATGAGGTATCTGTGATTATAAACTTTGACAAAAAGACTGGATGTCTGACCTTTGGTGATTTTTTTTCTTGCTCATGGCAATGAGGCTTACAGTGATAGTGGTCAATTCCAGCCACCAGAGCATGGCCACCAGGGTCGTCTGAAGTGCCACTATAAGTGTTCTTCGTGATGACAGCTTTGTGTTGAGTGGTATCTGCTCAGGACCAGCACCACTTCCCCAGGTTTCATGAACTTGCCCATTTTGACAGCAACCAGCAGGACCTACAGCAGTCAGCAAAGCCTGTCCTTTTTATGTTAGGTAATTCCCCATCATGCTTAGCCACCCTCTACATTAAGTGAGGCACTGAAGACTGGAATATGTGTTATGCGAGGGACTTTTCAACCTACAATAAACTTTTTATCCTACAAATGATAGGTCCCCAGTATGTCTGTCTTGGAAGAATGGAGAAGGACAAGTCTATAATCTTAGCATTCTGTGTGGTTGAAGTAGGAGTATCTTAAGTTTGAACTCAATCTGGATAGCTTAGCAAGACCCTCCCTCAAAAAGAAAATTAAAAATGGGCTGAGATGTAGCCCAGTGTAAGGTCTTGGGTTTAACTCCCAGTACCACACTGATACACAGAAACACACACAGACACACACACACACACACACACACACACACACACACAGAGAGAGAGAGAGAGAGAGAGAGAGAGGTCAATAATTCTCCTTTATTCTGCTTCTGAGTTTGAAATCAATCAAGGCACACAAAGAGAAATTAAATTAAGAGCTTTATTTCTGGTGATACTGATTAAAGAATATCACTCTAGATGGTTCCCTTTATTCAACCAATTCACATTCCTATTAACTAACTGACACAGATAAAAGTTTCAGATCTTCTCTGCACGGGGAAAGTATGCCTGTAAAATCACATTACACTGTGGAAAGCAAACCTTAGTGCAGTTTTGTGGCACATGTCTATTATGGTCTGACTGTGTCCCCCAGAAAACATGTGTTGGAAATTTACTCCCCAACATCACAGTGTTGGGAGCTGGGGTGATTAGGCCATGAGAGCTCTGACCTCATGAATAGATTAATGCCATTATCTTGGGAGTAAGCCTTTTTTTTTAAATTTTAGGAATGGGTTCTTCATTTTTCAAAAATGGATTTGGCTTCCTTTTCTCTCTCTTTTGCCCTCTCTTTTCCCTTCTACCCTCTGTCATGGGATGATACAGCAAGAAGGCCCCTGCCAGAAGCCAGACTCTCAACATGGGCTCCCCAGCTTTCAGAATCATAAGAAATAAAACTATTCTTTATCAATTCCCCAGATTTTATCAAGTACTCAGATTACAGCAGCACAAAATGAATTAAGATAACTTGTAAAATATTTGTATACTGATGTCCTGCCTGTTTTCCAGGGAGTCATTATTTGATTCAGAGCCTATTTATTTATTTTTGATTCATTAATCCTTGTCTTAACCTAATTGAAATGCTAGCTTAAACTGTGACTCTGTAATTTAAGACAAACTTGATTCCCTCCAACCAAAGCTAAAGAATTAACTTAGTTAATTCTTCAGGCCCTAAAGACCAGTAACATCAACCTTCATGTTTCATATTGATCTTTAAGGTCAATCTTAATTCCTTATCCAAAACATGGAGACACTGGGGTGTGGGAGTTTAATCAGTATTTTCATCCAAATTTGGAACCAAATGGGAAATAAGACATAATAGACAAACAAATGCAGATAAAAACGTGAATATAATACAGATTAAACTGATTGAAAAATGTGGTATCGGCTCTGAGGCTTAATGAGCTTAGTGATATTTGCCCCTAGACAAATGAGTTAAGATTTTGTTCTAAGTGTGCACTGTGGCACATGCATATAATCACAGATACTTGGGAGGTTGGGGCAAGAGAATTGAAGCTTTGAGGCCAGCTGGGCAACTTAGTAAACCCTTATCTCAAACTAAAAAAGAGAAAAAAGCTGGATGTTTAGCTCAGTGGTACAGCACTTGCTTAGCATACACAAGACCCTGGGTTCCAACCCCAGTGTGAAAAGGAAAAAAAAGATTTATTCAATCAGGCACAGAAAGAGAAAGGCAAGCATGGCTGGATGTAGTGGCAAACAGGCCAAAAAGTATTGTTAACAGCCATGTCTAAAAGAGAACCCCCATTCCATTTATACAAAAACAAAACACCAGAGTTGAGCATGCTCAGTTCCTTCTCCTAACTTCAGCAAGCAGATCAGTCACTCTCTCTTCTGCAGAGAGAAGCCAGAAAAATTTCTCCTGTACTCTTCCCATAAGGGGTGTGGTATGGAAATTCTCTTACCTGTGGGAAAATGAAGGATAGGGAATATGTGCTTTCCCTAAACATAAATCCTGGATTTTTCCAAATTGAAATCATGCATTAAAACTATATCATTTATTGTTCAAGTAGGGGTCCTTGTGGTGAATGAGTAGGAGCCTTATTAATAATTTATCACAAAACGATCATACTAGAACCATCCAGAGTGACCAGGATTAAAGTGAACTGTGGGGATTCTCAGTGGAATTTTGCTACCTGGATTATAACATCCTTCTAATTTCTCTAGTAGTCATATGAGGGATAGTCACACTACTATGGCCTTTTCTCTATCTAATCCTTAATCATCTCATAAGGAGGGCAGGAAGAAAAACCATAAAAGGGGATTTCCATCATTTTAAATGTAATAGGCATTTTAAAATAAATATTTGTTGAGTGCATGAATATATAAGTGAAAAAAGGTAATTGGCAAAATTATATTCCATGGAGATTTAACTCTATTAATTTAAGAGGAAGAAAGAGAGAAGGGAGAGAGGAAGGAAGGAGGAAAAGAAAAAAGAAAGGAAGGAGGAAGGAAGGAAGGAGGGAAAGACTTAATTGGTAGTCACTGGGAAAATGTAGTTCATTACATTCTGTTCTGACTTTGTGTAGATCTTGGTCACATATCACAGAAAAGTAATACTCAACTTGCTATGAAGTCACCAAAAGCCTGTTTCTGGATGCTTTAAAAATCCCCAATCTCCAGAAGGTTATTGGCTATTAATACATCTTACAATTGGGGTAGATTCTTATTTTCTTTTTTCATTTCCTGCTTCTTATCTTACTTTCTCAAATTAAGGCCATTCCTTGGCCAGAATAGCATGTTTCTACATGCTCTGGCTTCTGCCATTTATCAAAACTTGGTCTTGACCCTTTTTAGTTAATCAAAACCAGGAGGGAAAATTTCACAGAAGGACACAATTGTGCTTTTTGTATCAGTCACTGTGTGTGTGTGTGTGTGTGTGTGTGTGTGTGTGTGACTGGAGGTGGGGTTAGTATTAAGACATAAATAAAAGCAGGTACATGGGTTACTGGTGTGAGCATTGAAAGATTTTGTCTTGTGTGTGTGTGGCTCTGGGGACTGAACCCAGGGCCTTTGCGCTGAGCTACATCTCCAGCACTTTTTCCTTTTTTTTTTTTTTAGTACCAGGGATCGAACTAGGGACCTTGTGCTTTCAAGACCGGCAGCAGAACCACTGAGCTAATCCCTGGCCCACTTTTTCCATTTTTTGGGACAGGGCCTCACTATGTGGCCCTGGCTTGGCTTGAACCTGTGAGCCTCCTTCCCCAGACTCTCAGAGTGCTGGCATTACACAGGCTTGCTCCACCATTCTGAAAGACATTTAAGGAAATACCAAAGTGGGTATCAACCCAGACCCTTGAGGAACCAATTGCCCCTCCCCACTCCTGGCAATGTGACACAGTTCGCAAATGCCAGGATCCTTGATGACAATAACAAAGTCGATTAACATCAAGCCCAAACAATTGTTTTACTATTGAACTTGTTTTGTTTTTCACTCAAGATGAGGTAAATTTAAATTTTCCGTTTGTGGTTTCCAAAAGAAAAGCAATTTGGCAGTGATAGTTTCCCACTAGGCACAAATAAATCGTGCTATGACAAGATTCTAGTTTGGTTCTTGTCAATAGTGATTATAGTATGTCAGCAAGCTCAGCCAGATTGATCTGCATAAGAGATTTCATAATCAATGCTGTGACCATGGTAGCCATTGAAGCACATGTTTACATTTTTCTGGATATACTACAATAGTCTCCCTCTTATCTACAGTTTCACTTTCTGGGGTTTCAGTTTCCTGTGGTCAACTGTGGTCCCAAAAATATTATTAAACTATACTACAATGAGGAATTAGAGAAAGAGAGAGAGAGAGAGAAAGAGAGAGAGAGAGAGAGACAGAGACAGAGAGATAGAGAGAAATTCACATAATTTTATTACATTATATGTTATAATTGTTGTATTATTAGTTATTGTTAATCTCTTATCTGCCTAATTTATACCTAGGAATTGCAATCTATGTATCATTTTTTTTCTGGACCCAGGTGGGACTGAACCTTAGCCTGAATTCTGTGGTGGACCCACTTGTCCACTCCTATTGCCCACACACCTTCTTATCTATCTCACAGTGGGATCGCTGTACCACATTCCTACATGGCCTCTGCAATACCCCTTATAATAGGTCTTTTACATTACAGTGAGATCAATCTTCCTTGATCATTGTTTTTCATATTCATTCTTTCATATGGTTTAGGCATCCAATTTTAACTGAGCATGGTTCCATAGAGACCCATCCTTAAGGCACCCATAGGACAGGTCATGAGGCCAGTCCTGTGCACTGACACAACCAGAGAGCCCACTGGTACTTCACGGCCACCTGTGATGCACCCTCACCCGCCTGCCAGCCTTTGTTTCCCATCTGCAACTCCAGTCCAACTAACCTTCCAACCAGCATAAATCTGTGAAGTGTAAACTTGGCAGACATTCAGTTATTGAAAATACACATTTTTTAATTCATTCAACAAATCCTTGCATTTCTTTTTTTTTCTTTTGGTACCGGGGGTCAGACTTGGGACCTCGCGCTTGCGAGGCAGGCGGTGGAACCACTGAGCTACATCCCCGGCCCTGCATTTCTAATTTTAATCTATTTCTAGGTACTGTATGATCCTAGTACTTTACAGAATTTTATGCGTCAAAGGGAAATTATATAAAATTAAGTCATCATCATTGTCTCTGCTTAAAATTTTATTCTTTCGCTTTCTTTGATATCTTCCTGCCTCCTTTGGTCACACGTATCTCTAAACCTTCAACATGTTATGTCTCCTTTTCCTTTCCTGGTTCTTTTATACCATGAGAATTTGTAGGTAATTAAGGATACTTTCAGCCTGCAGAAACAACAGTTATTTTTTCTTTCTCTGTAAAGAAATATTTTACAGATAATTAAAAAGAAGAAATCCCACAGACATAAGATCAGGGTCATATAGCTGTTGAGGGGTTTAAAGCAGTCAAGGATCCATCCCCAGCTTGCTACCTTTCCTTCCCTTCAGCTCCTCTGGCAAGTAGTAAGATTTCCTATTCTCTTGCCTTTTTCTTAGTCACAGATTTCCAGATATTTTTGAATTTTTCAAATACTTTAACATACTTTTTTGTACAAATTTTTTCAATAAGAGAAAACTAAATATGATTTTTCTTTAAGACAGGTGGCATAACTGCTCTACAGCCAACAAAGTAAAAAGTTCCACATTTCACAGTGGAAATATGCAAGTATTAATACATCTGTCACTGTAATAGCTGTGAATACTTGAGATCTTGCCAGGTGAGGTCCTGGAGTGAGCACAGGCCTAGGAAAGAGCCAGCAGGACCTATCTGCTTCCACAACCACCCAGTAGTTCTCCACTTTAAGATTGCATGACTTGGAAGGCTGAGCCCAATTTGAACGAGTGGTGTGGTAAGAGGAGAGACAAGAGCACTTTGTAATGAGTGGGAGCCAGGCTACAAAGATGGACAGACCAGATGGGAGTGGACTATGTAATGGGTGTTGTGATGCCCAAGAGATAAGCCAGCTGAAGTGGCACACCCCTGTAATCCCAGCTATTCAGGAGGCTGAAGCTGAAATTTGATGCCAGCCTGGGCAACAGAGCAAGGGTCTGTCTCAGAATAAATTTTTTTTAAAGTTAATTTCATTGGTACATTATAGGTATATAATATAATGACATTCATTCAGAATAAAATGTTTTAAAAGGCTGGGAGGTAGGTTAGTGGTAGAGTGCTTACATAAAACACAGGAGGCCCTGGATTCAATTTTTAGTGGGGGGGGGGAGAAAGAGAGAGAGAGAGAGAGAGAGAGAGAGAGAGAGAGAGATCAGTGGACTGTGATTAGGAGGGAGAGCAGGGAGGACGATCATGCCAGTCTTTAATGGGAAGCAGAAGGTATAGGATAAGACCCATTATTTTCTTTGTCTAGAATTCATTCATGATCAATACTTTTGGAATTAAAAAAAACCAAGAAAACAAACAAATGAAACAACCAAGTGTATCCACTATCAGTGTTGGGTCATTATCAGTTTAAATAATCTCATTTGTCTTTTCTGTCTAGAAATCTGAAATGTTGTGTGTACCTGCATTTCAGCTGTAGCAAAGGTAATGGGGAGTACTATTTAGTAATAAGTGCAATAGAAAAACACAAATTACATGTTTACCCTATACCGTGGTCAGTTAATGGATCTAGAGGAAGGAGTAGAAAGAGAAGTGTACACAAATAAGTGAAACAAGTTCTAAATGAGATTCTTACCACAGCAACACTTTCACAGAGAGACTGATGGGAGCCATGGCAGATTAAAAGGCAGAGGGACTGGGCTGGGGATTTAGCCCATGCCTACCTCACTAAGCTCAAGGTTTAGAGTTCGATCCCCGGTACCCCCCCAAAATAAAGGTCAGAAGGATATGGACCCTCCCCACGATCCTGCACATCTAATTGGTGAAAACATGTTAGTGAGAATGGCATTTCTTTTTTCTCTTTTTTATTATTTTAGTTTTTAGTAAATATGTGTAGTATATAATGTTTATATTCCTTGTGGGGAATCGGGACATGTACATAACACACATTAATTCCTTTTTTCACCCCCTTTCCTTTCCTTTTCTCCCCTGAGAACACTGTACCTTAGGACTGTGGGTGTAGCTCAGTGGGAGAGCACTTGTTTCACAGGCACAAGGCCCTGGGTTCCTTAACCTGCACCTCCACTCTGACAGATTGAACTGCTGGGCCAACATGACTGTGCACACGATTTCCTCTTTCAGGACAAAGTGAGGGGCAGGAGTTTCAAATGAGCAAAAGTTTATCCAATTTGCAATCAAATGAACACGCTATGGGTTTAGAGCCAACTAATAATTTCAGTCGACTTTCGTCAGTGCCCTTCACGTAACCAGCTGGAATGTTTTAGAAGTACCATCCCTTCAATCTTCTGAAACAAAAGATTTGTCTTTTGTTTGGGAAATATGCATCTCGTCATACAAATGGAACACAATGTCCTTGGTTTAGTTATTCTCTAGAGAAGTGGACTTTATTGCATTATCTGCCAGAAATATAGCAAAGAGGGGAAAACCTGATTACAGTGAATTTTTTTCAAGCATGAGAGACTGGGAGGCATTTATATAGATAGCTCAATTAGGAGTATAAATGCTATAGGGTCTTCTCCCAGGATACCAATATTTGTAGAACTCACTCTGAAAAAAAAAATCAAACATGGTTCCTTTTTTTCATGTCCAGTAATCCATAAAGATAGAATCAGCCAAGAACAAAGAACTATTTTCAGAAGTATGATCAATTCAAGGTTTCTAGGAGTCAAAACTCAGTTATAAAGCAACTGAGAATTAGTCTGGATATAGGACAGTATTTCTGCCACTTTTTCTCAAATTTACAGTTCCTTTTTTTAACCATTGAGTAAAGACCTATCTATCTCAGATACTACACATTTATACTAAAATAAACTTCAGAATGATTTGAGATTTTCATGTAAAAAAATAAACCATATTGAGAACCAAAGGAAAGTATAGAAAAATAATAAAAACTAAAATTAAAACTAATACAATACAAGTGAATATTATCAGATCTTCAAAAATAAATGGCTATTTGAAGAGTAAAACCAATGCCCCAAATTGCTCTTATTCATAAAGGAAATAAAAGCTAAACTGGACTTTATTGAAGTTAATTATTTTTCCAGTGCTGGATGGGGAACCTAGGGCCCTTATGCTATATCCCCAGTCAGCAATTTTTAAATTCAGGATTAAAACACCAAAACCAAATTGAAAAGAACATATGCAAAAACCTACTCAAGTTTCTTTTTAGCTGCATGTAATGACTCAAGCTGGTGTGCGACAAAGAAAAAGAGTAGAAGATGAGACATCAGTGCCATTCATGCTCCAGGACAGAGGCATCCCTAAGGCTCCAGAGAAGTGGAAGCCAGGGCTGATGTTGCAAGGACCAAGAGACCACTCTCAGAGTTGACCTGGGGCCAGAGGGACGCTCAGCACTGATTTCTTGGTTTACCTGGTTATTTCCTTCTTTTCTCGGGCTGTCCTTCCCCGTCTCCACAGGCCTAACTGCTTCTGATCTCTTGGCCCTCAGTTCCAGCCACATGTCTCCGGCCTGACAGAGACTCCTGGTGGCCCCATCCTTCTAGGTGTCAGCTCTGCATCAGGACACACACAGCTGAGGACTCCTGTGGGCTGTTAGCAGAGCAAAAGTCTCACTTCCAGCTAAGCAGAACCCAGAAATGACACCGCTACAATCACATGGGAAAACCTTTTCTAAGTTAACAAAACAATAAAGAAATAAGCAGAAGACGGCACAGTTTGTAATAGCTAAAGATTGGAAACAGCCCAAGTGCCTATCAACTGGAAACTGGATAAAGAAGATGTGGGTTTTTAAAAAATAAAATGGAGTACTCCTCAGCCATAAAGAACAAGAAACTAGAGACATTTATAGCTAAGTGGATGCACATTGAGGCCATACTCGTAAGTGAAATAAATAGGACACACATGTGTAAATACTGAATAGTTTCTCTAGTGTGAGAAACTGAAAGTGTAAATAAGGATTAAAATGATTAAAATG
>NW_004624792.1:5197466-5224122 GCF_000247695.1 Heterocephalus glaber | reverse complement strand
GTTTGTAGTGTGGAACCAGGTGGCTGCCTGTCTGCAGTGGGGTGATTTGGTGTCTTCCCCGTGACTCAGGAGCTTGGTAGGGCATGCACAGACCTTCCTGTGTGCAGAGGGCTGATTAGGCATATTCCGCACAACTGGGGACCTCGGTAGGGTGTAGGCAGACCTGCTTGTCTGCAATGGGCTGATTCGGCGTGTTCTGTGTGACTCAGGACCTTGGTAGGGCATGGGCAGACCTCTGTTTCTTTTTTCTAACTGCTTGTAGAATTTTGTTCTTCTGTTGGGTTTCTGGAATCTTAACTATTATATCCCTATGTGTAGAATTTTTCTGATCAAGGGTTGCTGGATTCCTATATGCCTCACTTCTCTGTATGTCAAATTCTTTTCCTCTGCTTGGGATGTTTTCTGCCATCACTTCTGTGAACAGATTTTTTATGTCATCTGAAAACTCTCTCCTGTTTCTTCATGGACTCCAATCAGTCTTTTGTTATTCTTCTTTGCGTCATCTAGCAGCTGCTGGGTTGATTTCTCTTGGTCCCTTAGTATTTTAAAGAAATTTTTTTCCCCTGGTCACTAATTGCAATCTTATCTTCTATATCTGAAATTCTGTCCTCACTTTGGCTCATTCTGCTTCGTAAACTTTCAATGGAGTTTTTAATCTCCTGGAAATCTGTTTACATCTGTTTCATGTATTCCATTTGTTTCCTATGTTGGGATTCCAACATGTTCTTCAGCTCCTCTATTTTTTAATCTGTGTCCTCTCTGGACTTATTAATCATGTCTTGCACTATGGGCACAATCTCTGCTATTACATGAGAAATTATTTCTGATTTCATTTTTTCCAGATCCTCTTTTGTTGCCAGTTCAGGGAGTCCAGGTGTTTGAGTATAAGATTGTTCCATCTTGTTTCCCTTTGGGGTTGCTTTAGGTGATCTGGGAGTCTGGTCTTGAGACCTGTTTAAGTGTCTTCTCATTTCAATGGGGGGGTTGGGGGATGTGCACTGTTGGCGCCCGTGTGGGTCACCCCCTCAGCACTGGGGGTGGTGGTACAGTTGCCCAGAAGGTTCACCTCCTCTGCACTGGGGACAGCTCTGCTCCTCAACACTCTAGTTACCATCCCTATAGTCTTATTGTTTGTATTCCACATGGCCTCTCTTTAGAGCTGGCTTTTTTTCACAGCCTGCAGCTTTCCTTGGCAGACATTCCATTTTTCTAGCACTTCCAACTTCTTGAGGTTTGCGCTGGACCTTTGGCTTCACTCTCACAGCTTCACGCACTGCCATCTCAAGGGCTTGTTGGCTGGCCTTACATGCCTTCCTTTGAAATCTGCATGGAAGTCTTCCCGACCCTACAGCTCTTGCATTCTGCACATAGGTAAAATTAGCATCATGTGGATGACACCAAAGTCTGCTACAGATTGCGCAGCTCCCTTGATCCACAGCTATAGTGGCCTTTGAGTGCCTGAATGGCTGAGCACAGCAAAATGAATCCTGGGGAGCCAATTCCATAGGACCCCTCCTAGGGACTCTCTGCTCAAATGAAAGATTTATCCTTTTTTTGTACTAATAATTGAACCCAAGGCCTTCACACTGAGCTACATTCCCAGCCTTTAAAAATTGAAAAAAAATTTTTTAAAATTTGAGACATGGTCTTGCCAAGTTGCTAAGCCACACAGGCTGCCCTCAAACTTGCAACCCTCCTGACTGAGGCTCCCAGAATGCTGCAATTACATGTGTCCACCACTGAACCAGCTAAGCTTTACACTTTTACAAACTTTCCCCTTTGATTGATGGGGTCTTGCTGATTTCTAAGCTGCCCTCAAGGCATCTTTCTTCTTGACTCTATATAATGTACTTGGTTTCTTCTTAATGATAATATCCTTTTCAACAACCACATGTTCTTTGGCCCCAGTTTATGCATGGTTCTATTTGGGTCAAAATTTAGGTTTTTCATATTGTTCTTCTCTACTTTTGCTCCCTATTCCTGCTATAAATCTGCCTAAAAGCATCCAGCAGTACCCATGCTACACTCTGAATGTTAGGTTGCCTTGAAATTTCCTGAGTTGCCAAATGAATTAATCTACCACCTTTACATTCAGCCTCATACAAAGGCTTAGGACATGGGCAAAATGAAGACAAATTCTTTGCCAGAATGAAGCACAAAGGCCTCTAATTCATTTCCAATGGAATCCTTCTTCTTACTTGAAACTTTCTGAGCCTGATTTTTACTGTTTGCATTCCTATCAGCATTCTGGTCTTTTGAGCTCTCAAGAGAGTCACTCAGTAAGCTTTGTTTACAAAATTCTAGGGCTTCTATACCTCACTTCTCCAAAATTTCTCAAATATCTCCTGCAAGCCAGTTCTAATGGCTTCAAGACAACATATTCATGTATAGTCACAGCATTGACCCCACTTCTTCTGGTACCAATTTCTTGTACTAGGCAACTTTCCTGCCCTTGGGACACAATACCTTACACCAACAACTTAAAGAAGGAGAGTTTAATTTGGCTTATGGGTTCCTGAGTTTCAGCCCATGGTTGGCTGGCTCCAGAGCAGAAACATCATGGCAGAAGAGAGTAGTAAGAAAATCTGTTTAATTCATGGCATCCAGAGACTAGAGCAGGTATCAGGGTCTGCACAACACCCCCACACACACACACACACCCCAGCCACCTGACTGAGGGTATGGCAAGGATAAGAATAAGACAAGACAAAGGTTTGACTGCATAAACTCGGGTCTGGGATGGTCAGAGCTCTTATCAGGCTAATACCTTGAGGGTCTGGACTTGCCACTATTTATTGATTACACAACATTGCAGGGAGCATAAAGGCAGATGCAGGGAACTGTGGGGCTAAGGTATTAATGTGAACTAAGCTTGTAAAATGAGGAACAATGCATTCTTGAAAAAGACAGGTTGTGATTAACAAGCAACCTATTTTCTTAACTAATGTTTGTTCTGGGAGAATGGCTGTATAAGTGTCAGAAAGTCCTCAGCCATGGTGTTATCTTGGTATCAGAGGCACCACAGTGTCACTGACTATTGAGGCCTCAAGTGTGACTGCTGGCATAGGAGGTTCTGTTTCTGCTTGCCAGCTGAAGGCTCATCTAGCAGGTCATGGAGGCTTAGGACAGACTCACAATTTAATCAATAGCTAATTCATAAGCCAATTCAATAATATTTTATAGCCTGTTCAGCATGGTTTCAAGCTGGTCTCCAGCAAGCAGGCCATCAACATTTGAGAAGAAGGGTCTAGGGACCAGCTATATAAGTAGACCCTAAGGTCATATCTTCACGACTCACCCAGACATACCTAAAAATGTGCTTATCAATCTGCTAGGCATTTCTTAATCCAATCGAATTTACATATCAATATTAATGGTTATAGCTGGAGTACCTCCTTTTTCTGATTCTGTTGATTCACAAAAGTTTGAAGCCATCACATGTGTGTTGAAAGGCATTGTACTAAATATGTATTGGGAACAAAACTGAAAAATAAAAGCCAGGTAATGCTCTGTAGGTCCTGGCAGCACATTTCTAGTTGACTGAAGGATAAAATGGCCTCTGACCATAGTGCCAAAACTGTAAGGGAGCTGGCCATCTGGCAGAGCAGGATCAAGTGCTCCACAGATATGGGCACTTAGTAAATGACAGAAGACAA
Source organism: Heterocephalus glaber (assembly GCF_000247695.1). The sequence goes on along the minus strand of NW_004624792.1, from coordinate 5,220,466 downwards.
GGCCTATGGGTTGAACCACCAGTCCTCCCCTGCTTAGAACAAAGTTTCCTGATCTCTTCATATTATCTGATCTGTCTACCAAGAATGCACCCAGAATGTGTAGCATAATAACAACTGATGTATTCTGATAAGCTACTGTGGCCTTGACCTACACTGTGGTCCTTGGCCTTGCTGATGCTTGGAAAATCTATGGTAGAAGGTGGGGAGGATATTTTCTTATCACACTTTACACTGTAAAAATTTCTAGGAATGTTGGTGAGGATGCAGGAAAAAAAGAATTCCTCTACCCTGTTGGTGGAATATAAATTGCTATAACTATCATAGAATCACTATGGAGGAGCCTTCAAAAACTAAAATTAGCTGGGCATGGTAGTGCACACCTGTAATCCCAGCACTCAGGAGGCTGAACTGGGAGGATCAGTGCAAGTTTGAGGCCAGCGTGGACTACATAGTGAGTTCAAGGACAGCCTCAACTACATAGTGAGACTCTGTTTCAAAAAAGCCCCTTAAATTAGAGCTGCCATTAAATCCAACTATACCACTCCTTGGTATGTTGCCAAAAGAATTACAGTCAGCATACTACAGAGATCTTTATACCTATGTGTATTGTGGCCCAATTCATAATAGCTAAATTATGGAAACAGGTAGGTGCCTGTCATCAGGTGAATGAATAAAGAAAATGTGGCATATATACACAAATGGAATACTTTTCAGAGGAATGAAATCATGTCATCTGAAAGAAAATAGTTGGAACTGGAGACCATTGTGTTATGTGAAATAAGCCAAACTCAGAATGTTAAATATTGCACGTTTCTCTCATATGCGGTATCTGGCGGCTGGGAGAAAGAATTACATAAAAGTAGAAGGGAGATTATTAGAGAAGAGAAAGGGAGGTGGAGGGGGAAGAAAGAGAGAGTGATATTAATGGGAGAATGATCAAAGCATGTTAGATGCATGTACAAGTATGTCAAAATGAAACCCTGGTTTGTATATGCACTAATGAAACTGTTTTTTTTTTTGGAAAAAAGAAGTTACCTGTTAGCATTCCCTAGCTCATGCACAGAACAAGTGAGAGGATTCCTGATTTCTACATCCACCTCCTATTTCTCCTACTGAACCCTTCCTCCAGGGCAGAGACCAGGGTCCTAGTACACACAAAGGAGAGAAAGAGGAATTCACACATAATTGTGTTTCTTTGATTCCAGTTGTAATGGTTTCAAAAGACAATGTTTTAGGCCTTGTATCTGAAACGTGTAACCCAAAGGATGTGGACTTATTTTACTGCACCATCTCATTTTATTTTTTAATGTACCAGATCCATGTCTATTTTTCCATTTTAATTTTGAACTGCACATTTGTAATCAAAGACCGTTTCAGCTTTACAGCCAAACTCCCGCAAAAGTCCATAAAAATTTTATGTACAAAAAATGAGAAAGAAAAGAGTTCAAACTAATTGTTAGTTTCCTGAAAACCCAAAATAAAATCAAGAAGTTATTAGGAACATATTTTCATGCATAAATATTTTAATTTTTTATAACATGGCACTAATTTTTACATTGCTCATTGAACTTGTTTTAGAAATTGGAATAGTTAAGTGCATCTTTTAAAAACTAAAATTTCTCTGAAACATTTATATTATTGGCAAATGAATTTTGATACATTATCTCATATGAACTCTACTTTTAAATAGCCAGTGCTTCCCTTAAAAAATGTGAGATTGTTTGCATTAGATGGAATAATAAAAAGAAAGGCAGGCTGGGGATTTAGATCAGTGGTTTCACCGCTTGCTGTGCAAGTGCAAGGACCTGAGTTCGATCTCTGGTGCCAAAAAAAAAAGAAAGAAAGGCAGACAAAACACACACACACACAGACACACACACACACACGCATTTTATGAGGAAAAAAGAAAAGCACTTCCAGGAAACATCAATCAGCCTGGAACAACCAAAGAATTTTCTTTGATTAAGCGTTTCAGAATTGCCCAAGAACTATCTGCTATGCTATATTAAACTCTCACAAAGGTTAGGACCTCTGTAAAGGCAGAGACCTCAAGATTCAAGTCAGAGGCCTTTCATGTTGTAAATGCTAACACACTCAGAAAGCATCCAATACAGAGACTGGGACTAAATAAATGGAATTGGCAAGGGTGCTAGAGAAAGATTGCTGAAAACTAAATCAGTTTCGTGTTTGAAGGGAGAAAGGAATTTTAATCTCATTTTGCTCTGAGCTTATATAAGTCTGGTTGTTATGGTTTGGATCTAAAACGTTGGCTTTTGGGAAGTGATCAGATCATGAGGGCCCTAACCTCATCAGTGGATTAGTCCATTGATGAGTTCATAGCTGAACAAGCTGTTAGGAGACGGGGCCTAGCTGGAAGGAGTGCCTCTCGGAGACGTGACTTTGGGGACTATCTTGTTCCCAGCCCCTTCCTCGTTGACTCTTTTCCTCTCTTTATGCTTTCTGACTGCCATGAAGTGAGCAGGCTTACCCTTTACCATGTTTCTACCTTGGAGCCAACTGACCAGGGTCTGAAACTTCTGAAACTGTGATCCTCCTTTAAGTTGTTATTTTTAGGTATTTTGTCTCAGCAATGGAATGTTAACTAACACATCAGTCCATACATATACGAGAGTATATTAAATACCATTTATTGAGCAACGTCTGACTGTATTCGGAAAACAGACTTGATGCTGACCGTGGAAGAAAGGTACTTTCATTACTGAAACGATTTGGACTAATGTAATTGAAAGAAAGTACATTTTTTGTACATTAATTATTTCTTATAATTACTGATTAATCTCATAGTAGGGAAAATACATAAGATAAGGTGCAAGGGAGATGAGCTCTCATTAGATGTTATTCTTGCCTCGACGAGCACAAAATCAGTGTCGAGATTCACAGGAGGGGGAGGAGATGGATAATTGGTGGCACTGAGCAGGAAACGGTAAATTCTAGATGAATTCAGGAGGGACACAGAAGGAAGGATCCAAATTGGACTGTGGAAAAGCAGGCGGGAAAGGTGGATATTTGAAACTGCAGCTGTGGAGATGGCCCACAGATTTCACAGGTGCTCTCTTCCCCAGGGCTTTGGAGCAAGAGCAACAGTAACAACAGTCATGATAAAGAGCTTTTCTAGAGTATTTTACAGCAGGGTACCATTATTGTCTCCACTTTATAAAGGAAGAAGAAATAGAAATTACATATAAGTATGTGTAAAGATGCATATGTATGTGTATAAATCAATAAAAATTGTACTAGCACATACCAGTAAATACTCTGATTATGTATTCCTAGAGGACATAGATTTTGTTTTCTATTTTTATATCCCTTAATAGGCACCATAATAGTTGGCAGGATATCTAATCTAAAATTTTCTAGACATCCATTGAGTTTATACAGGGCGTATAATAGGCATCACATAAATAGTTATAGATTATCAAACTCTTTATTTTCAGTGCTGGGGTTTGAACCTAGAGCCTCCCACTTGCTACACTGCCAACCCTTTTAGTATTTTGTTTTGAGACAGGGTCTCACTAAGTTTCTCAGACTGGCCTTGAACTTGGGATCCTCCTTCCCCATCCTCCCAGGTAGTTGGAATTACAGGCTTGCACCCCTACAACTGGTTGGGTTGCCAAATATTAACTGTGAACTAGAATTTTATTTAGTTCAATGTCTCCATTGCATATTAGCTAAGTGCCTAATGAAGGCAAATCTTAGAATGGAAAAAAAAAGAATTAGAACACAAACAGAAGGGTTTTTTTGTTTTGTTTTCATTTGCTCATTATTTTAATCAATAAATATTCAGGTCCTACACATGCCAGCTGCTGGCAAGAAGAAGGAAGTTGAGGGAAATGAGATGGCCAGGGAGGTGTTCACTCTGAAACAACCATTTGACTACATGTCCATGATATTTAATGAAATAGTTTTCTGACATTCATTCTGCAAACATAGGAACAGATATATGATGTATCCTTTAACTCAGCATAAACCAGAACCAACATGTGTTTTGAGATGAAAGATGTCTGATTTTTTCATTGTCACTATATCAAGTGCTTTCTAATTTATTTTTAAGATGATATTAGGACATAAGAGAAAATATTACATTGTCATTCTCTATAATCATTTGCACCTGTGGGATCTGTCCACATTACCCATTCACATGCAGGTATTGTAGCAAAGATTATTTTTCTAAATCATAAATTCTTGCTGACCTTTAAGAGTGCACAACATGAACTGATGATTACTAAGACATGGAGGAATCTTTATCCAAATTCAATATTGCAAATTGAAAAGGGGCTAAAAGTTTAGAAAGGTTCATGAAAGAATAGTTATAAGGTTTAACATTAATAAGTTTCACTATAAAATTTAGTATGGTCTTGACAATGTTGTTATGCAAAATAAATACATATAAAATGTTTTTTCTATTATTCATTTGGAATTTCTAGATCTAAGATTATTCTTTAATTAAAGAAAGCAGTCAATTTCAGGGCAAGTTTTGTTTTGAGTAAGTGCAAAAATAATAATAAAATGTAAAATGTGATTAATATGTGATTAATAGTCATATAATTGACATTGAATAATACTGCTATATTGAAGTGATATAACAAGAAATATGCAAATTTTGTATGAATAACAATCACATTGGCTAGAAAAAGTAAAGGAAATGAAGACTAGAACATCTATTGACATTAACTTTGGAATTTGAATTTGATGAGGGTTGTTACTTATCTAATACAATTTGGTGGAGAAATATAATACTATTTTATGGAGAAATCATTTATATCTCCCTTACAGTCTTTCCAAATTTTCTTTAGATCGTATTTATAAACATAGTGGAATAATGCCTATATGTTTAGAAAATCTGTGTCTGAGAATTGCATTCTATAAGTCTCCATGTGTTTGGAGATAGACAGTGAACTGAAACTAAATCTATGTCAAAGTATGACTCTTTCCTACAAGGCAGGGAGGGGGGCAATTTAGAGTTGAAACTGATGCTGTGATCTGATTCTCCATTTTGCAAAGTCAACCATACTAGTAGATATACTTCACTTATACATCAAACATTTTTAAGTGCCAGCTTTATTTTCCTGGGACATCAAAAGTGGGTAAGACAAGTTCTCAGCCCTCAATGAATATGTAGTCTTGTGGAATGTATGTGTAATCTCATGGGGGGAATCAAAAATCTAACAAGTCTGGAAGTGACAGAGGTATGGAGTAGTTGCATGTAGAAGCAAGGTTGGACAAGGGAGGGTGGGAGAGGCCAATTCTAGCCAAGAGGTGGGTAAGTGAATAGACAGAAAGGAAGATAAGAGAGGAGGAATCAGGAAAATAAGAAGAGAGGAAATGTCCCAGCTAGTTCCCATACCCACCAGGACCAGTGGAGGAGCAGGGCTTGGTGGCTGATGGAAATATATTGAAGTGCCCGGGGCATCTGGGAAATGCCAGTGGAGACTCAGTGAGCAGGTTTCTCAATCTTCCAGTCAATGGAGAGAAGACCATGTGCAACTGAGAAAAGAGAACAAGACACAGTGGGGAAAAATGATAAATTGGTTAGATGATAGACATGCTAATTAGCTTGATTCAATCTATCTTGAATTATTCTATCATGTATACATAGATCAAAAAGCATCACCATGTACCCTATAAATACATACAATTATTATTTGTCAATTTAAAATAACATTTTAAAAATTCAGTGGAGAATGATACAGGCATCCAAGGGTGTGGGGTGACAGTCACTGGGGAATGAGTCACTAGAAGTATACACAGTCAGCATGGCCCAGAACCTCAAAGCTTATGGTTGCTGGAGTTGCCTCCAGGCAAGTGCCATGTCCTTGCATGAGAAACTTGTTGACTTCTAGTCCGAGAGCAATAAACATGGATTTATGAATGATATCACACTTCTTCCCACCCATGTGCTCGGAGGCCATTTGATCCACAACTGGAAACATCTGAGCACAATTTGCTTTTGGAGATGCCTTTGCCTGGGCCAGCGGAGGTAGCAGAATGACTTGTGTTCTGCAGTGTCTGCTCCATTTTGCACTCTGGGGTTTGCCTTTGTCTGGAGGGTCCCGGGGGCAGCTGTGTTCCTCTTGCCTTGAATTGCATAGTATTCCTTAAATTGTTTTGATCATGGTTCCAGCGCTTGGAGGCAGATCCTGTGGGATTGCACTGCAGGCAGATTTATACGGCAAGTTTTCAGGCAGCACTGGAATGTAACTGTCCCTGATATCACCCCTCTCAGGGGAAATTAGGTTGTGAGTTTCTAGCTGAATTTTTAGAACACAACCATTTCTTTCCAGGGTCTGGTTTTATTCAAGCCCAGGTGAGAATGTGTGAGAGTTTTGTTTGTACTGTGCTCAGCCTGTAAAATGTAGGCACGTGGTAAAAACTTCTGGAGTGAACACATTGTAATGATCAGAGATTAGAGGAACTGGGGGTGTAGCTCAGTGGTGGAATGCGTGCTTACCATGTGAAAAGCCGTGGGTTCAATCTCCAGTACCACAATGAATGAATTAATTAATGCGTAGGGATTGGAAAATTTCAAATTGTAAATATTGTATCTAATCTTTTATATTCTGCTATATGACATTCAAACTATTATTTCTTACACATACTAGAGTAATTTTTTTTTCTGAGACATGGTCTCACTATATTGCCCAGGCTGGCCTCAATTTTCTAGACCCAAGTGATCCTTCTGCCTCAGCCTACTGAGTAGCTAGGACTACAGGCGTGTGCCACCAGGCCCAGCTTGATTTTTAATGTTTTAAGAACAATACTGTTGCATTAAACTTTATTTTGAAAAAAACTGCAAAATTAATTGGCTAAATGGATTGAACTTTCTGATATATACCTACAAGGAACTATTGTTGCTGCTCTTGTTTTTATGAGAAAGCTACAGAAGAGGCAACAACTGGCAATATGTGGCCTAACAAATTACTATAATTGCACATCAAGTACTTAGGAAATGATAAAAAGATTTTCAGATTCCATTCTCTAAATGGCAGGACAAATAATAGACTCCATGGACTTATGAAAAGTTAATAAACGATGACAGAGTGAATCAAAGTGGATTTCACTGGGTGTGGTGGCACACACCTTCTAATGCCAGCACTTGGGAGACTGAAGCAGGAGGATCACAAGGTCAAGCTCAGCCTGGGCAATTTAGCGAGACCCTGCCTCAAAATTACAAAACAAAAACCTAGGGGTGTAGGTCAGTGGGAAGGCTCTGGTTTCAATCCCCAATACCATTTTTTAAAAAGGTGTGGGGGGGATTTAAACCCCATGTTATTCTGACAGCTACAACTAAGTGCCTGCCTGCAGGACAAACCTGTCACAGCCACTGTGAGTCTCAAGGCTGAGGGCTTTTCCTGAAGTGTCCTTTTGCCCCAGTACTGAGGGACCTGATATACTAAAGGAGGTGAAATAACTGATTTAATCCTGTGCAGTACACAAATAACAGTGCTCCCCTTTGGGAAATAAATGGAGCACATGTTCAAGGCATGAACAGAGGACAGCCTCTGCAGCACCTGGTGTAGTGTCTGCTGATCATGTAGAAAGTTGCACAGGGAAGGAAAGGGGGGCTGTGTAAAGCAGATGACAGGAGAAACCAAACAAGAATGCTCCCTGTGCTGGATCCCTGAAGGCACTGACAGTGGGAACCCACTTGGATTTTTTTCTTTCCAGAAAAATTTGAGTTTTCCCAATTTATTCTCTACCCAAAATGTATTTGCTCTGGATGTTCCCATAAATGACTTACTAATTTCTTTCTTTCTTTCTTTCTTTCTTTCTTTCTTTCTTTCTTTCTTTCTTTCTTTCTTGCTTGCTTGCTTGCTTGCTTGCTTGCTTGCTTGCTTGCTTGCTTGCTTGCTTGCTTTCTTATTGTATTACACTGGGGTTTTGAACCCAGGTCCTTCTCACTGAGATATATGCCCCTACCTTTTTAAAATTTTTTGAGATAAGGTCTTGCTAACTCAGTGGCTCAGGCTGGATTGAATTTGCAATTGTCCTGACTCAGCATCCCAGAGTGCTGGGTTTACAGGGATGCACCACTACCCATTTACCTTGAATGCCTCCATTAAAATGGAAGGAAGGCTAAAATGAGACTCTCAGGTACCAAGGACTGGGCACTGAGCTTCCATGGCCCCTTCATGACATCACCATTGTGACGCTGCCCTCTGCTCAGGTCAGAAGCGGCGCCAGCTAAGTGGTCCCGAGCAGAGAGTTGTGTTTCCATGTGAAAGTTCCTTCCCTTGGAGCACAAAATCCACAGAAACCCTGGTAGCTCATTTCTGAGTCTGATTTCACAAGGTCAATAAATCTAAATGTTTAATTAAAATTTCTTTTAAAATTTTAACTCAGTTTCTGCTGTTTATATCTCAGGGAAGCTGTAGAACTACCAGGCAATAACTCTACTCAGCAAATAGTCTTCCATATCAGAGGAGACAGTAATAAGAATTATTCATTTTGGGCAATGAGACTTCAATTTCTCCAACTTCTCTTCATAAGACCCCCCTCTGCACTGCTTTCCTGGCACCATAATCCTTTTCTGGATTTGCCCCAATTTTTCACATAATTCCTAAAACACAAGTCCCATGCCTAGTTGCTGCCACTGCAGTTGCCATTTCTCTGGGAAAGTTAACAGCCTGTGCAGCCCACTCTGTGGTCAACCGAGTTTTTATTTCCTTGTCAGTTGTAGCTCCTGAAATGTTGAAATTTTCAAAGTAAAGTAAAATGGAATCTCAGTCTCTTTCTTGAGCTTTCCCATACCTCAGCAAAGTCCCAAGTGTGAAGGTTCACCTTCCTGGTGTTCAAAGCACTCTGCCCGCTGTCCTGCCTGCAGTAGGTGCCTGAAAGTGCTTACTGGCTCTGGGTACTGAAGAATGGCCTCTTCAGCCCAAACCATCTTTTCATTTGTTGTGTTTCTCATGTCTTTCAACATTCATGTTTGGCAAAAAGACAAACTATGGACTCTAAAAAACTGTAATTTGTTTCCAATGCTTATGCAGAATTTAATCTCCTGTCACATTTTTAGTTAGCTTCGTAAGCACATGGATTACTTGTTGGCAACAATTTTCTTGCAAGAAGGCCAGTGGTGTTGGGATGTTAATTCTGTAGAGATTTGAGGCTGTTGCCATATTTGAGTACAGCTGTTACCCCATCATCCAAGGGTGACTGTCATCTACTCAGGTGGGAAGTGCCATTGAAGCCATTGAAGAGCAGACAGCTGTGTACTCTCGAGAGGTTCTCCAGAGATGCAGGAAGCATGGGGACTGCTTTGGGAATGAGATGCCAAAGTGAACAGAAATATAAGGTTGTGGAGTGTGAGGGCTGTTCGGACCATGGCTTAGATTTCTAGCGCCCTTGATGAGGACCTTTGTGGGGGAGGTGAATGGTCAAATGTACCACATGCAACGCTGCTACTTAAGGTTGCACTTTGTAGGTTCTTTCTGCCTAACAGTGTTTAGAAACCTTGAACCCCCCACCTTCACCTTAAGACTTCACTATGTGTGCTCTAAAAAATATTATCTTACATAACCACAGCTCAACTATCAAATTCAGGAAATTGAATATTAACACTATAATTTTATCTAATCTATAATCCATATTCCAATATTGTCCATTGTCCCCTAAGGCCTTTTATAGCATTATTTTTCCTTGTGAACCCAGGATCACAACTGCATTTAGTTGTCACTTAATCTTCTTTACTCTGGAAGGGTTTTCCAGACTCCCTGTTTTTATGATACTGACATTTGGAAGAACACAGGTCAGCATTTTATAGGACGTTTTTTATTTGAGTGTTTCTGGTGCTGCTTTATAATTACCTCCAAGGAGATTTGGAGGGCTCTTCCATCAAAAGCCAGAAATTGTGGACTCTTCTTTCATTTCTTTCAAAGGGACATTTACACACTCCATCAAGCCCTCCAAGGCCTGTGAAATCAGTCTTTGCAGCCTCTCACCATTGGCTCACTCTGCCTCAGGCCTTTTGCACCTGTGCTCTCCACTTCCTTGTATGCTCTTCCCCTGGGATCTTTGCATGTTTTGCTTCCACATTTAATGCAGATACAGTTCATTACAAACTGCTAATAATCTCAGATTCCAATAAGTAGCATTCTTTCCTTGTGAGACTTCTGAAAGTCTGCCTCTTCCTGTCTGTTAACCTCAAAGTTAGCATGTGTTCGTAACACTGATGAATAAATGTTTTGCTCTTTGGAACTAGCCTCTTCCTTCAATGCCTGTTGTTATAAATAGTTTGTGTTAAAGAGCTGATTTTTTTTTTTTTTTGGTACTGGGGATCGAACTCTGGACCTTGCGCTTTTGAGGCAGGCACTGGAACCACTAAGCTAAATCCCTGGCCCTAAAGCTGATTATTGATTTAGATGAGAGAGACATCTAGTGGTAGTGAGGACAGCCTTCAAATTAAAGGCCTTGACACCACTACAGAGACAAAAGAGAGACCACCCTTGTTCTGGGTAGATTCTGAGGCGCAATCTGGTGAGACTTCTGCTGACATTTCTCATGGTCACTGAGAGATTAAGGACATCTGAAGATTTGGGCTTCCAGTGGGAAGAATAGAGGGCAGGCCTAACACAAGAAAAAGAAGACGCACTTGGGTGTGTGAGACAGCTAAAGCTAGAATATATATATTCATCTCTCAAGAAGCTGGTTTATCAAAAAGTATAAGCATGAAATTAACATGTTATCACCAAGTAGTGGTGGTGATGCCAAATTAATGACTTCATTAAGAATGCTTAACCGAGGAAGAAGTTAATGTATTTTCCTACTTATCTTACTTTTTGAATATTGAAACATTATTGGAAAAGCCATTAATTATAGCCCAATCTCTCATGATAGATGAGATAATAACCTCTCATCTGATTTTCTTACCTTATCCATTTTTCTATGGGAGTTACTTGTATTTCAAAGATGGATTTGTTTATTGGGTTAGTTAGCCCTTTGTCTGAGATGTGAGTTGCAAAGGTTTTTTTTTTCCGGTGGGACATTTGTCTTCTGACTTTCCTTGTGATGGCTTTGTTTTCCTTGTTGTTTGGGCTTTGTGTTATATATGGTAAAGCCTTCCTTTTTCAGGGACTATACAAAAAAACTAATACTTTTTAAACAATACTTTTACATTCAGTTTTTTAAATTTAAACATTTGATCAATCTAGAGTTTCCAGTGCTCTTGTTTCATTTTGTTTGTTTGTTTGCTCATTTTTCCCCACATCATTCATTCCATAATGTATGTACCTTTCCTCTGGTGATTATGAAGGCCATTTTTACTATATATAGTACTATGCACTAAATTCCTTTGGGCTTAGGGCAGCTTGTTTTTGTCATTCATTCATGTGCATATAGAGAGATGGGAAGATCTTTAAATGATGTCTTGTCTCATCTCTCCAGCATGTGGTAGATGTGGCCCTCTCCACAGGCAGGAGGATAGACCAGATGGTTCCTTACTTTCCCTCCAGCTCTGACACTGGGGCCTAGATAACATCTCCACTGGCTACCAGATGGATCCCTGGGGCTACTACTAATGACCAGCTCATGCCTTAGAACCAACTTATTGAAATAGATGAACAGTATAGTTTGACTATGCTGTGAGCTGCTATTTTTCTTGTTCACATACAAAACTTAGCAGTTGGTTGTTCCTTGTAGAAAGAGATCAGAATTTGTGTAGATGCTTCATTTTGCCTAAAAACATGCATTCATTTTCTAAGCCCAGATGTTCTAGAGAATCATCACCCTCAAAAAAATATTTTGAAAGCAAGACATAGCAATGTGTACCTAAAATCTCAGTTACTCAGGAGGTTGAGGCAGGAGGATCTAAAGTTAGAAGGCAGTCATGCGAACTGGGCAACTTAGTAAGACCCTGTCTGAAAATGAAAAATGAAAAGGGCCGGGGATATACTTCAGTGGTAGAGTGCTTACCCAGCATGCCTGAGAACTTGGGTTCACTCTCTAGTACTTAAAAAAAAAAAAGGAAAAAGTGGCTGGGCATTTAGCTCAGTGACACTGCGCCTGTCTTGAAAGCACAAGGTCCTGAGTTCAATCACCGGTACAGGAAAAAAAACTTTTTTTTAAAGAAATGTTGAGGCAGGGTGAGGATAGATGAGTGCACAGGCAGGATCAATGAGCAATGCATGCATGTATGGAAATATAATAGTGAATCCCACTAATTTATACAATTGATATACATTAATAATTTTTAAAATGTCAAAATCCCTATCCCCTGTACCTGTGAATGTGACCTGACAGCCATGAGTAAAACCTCTATACTGCCAGAGAGGTCCCTGCCCTGCCCTGGCACATCCCAGCCTGCTCATGGGAGCTTTGCACTAATATCATTCTTACCATCTGGGTACAGGAAAGTCTCTGAAAGAAGTTGAGGTTCCTGGGAAGTGTCCTTTGCTCACAAACCTTTTGGGCCAGCTTTGCTACAATTGGGGAAATTTCTCCTGTCTACTTACATGAAGGAGACATTTTAGGCAGCACCTTTTCCCCTAGAGCACTAAGCTTAGGAAGGAAAATATCACAATTACATGTTAACAAGGTCTCTCAGTCATGAACCAATTATTTGCAGCTAAGAATATTAAAAACAAAAATAACTTTCTCTCTTGAGTATTTGGAAAAATCAAAGGAAATGTGAAATTAATGGATCAAAGAGTGCTTGGACAATAAAATGAACAAGGCCACTCACTTTCCCAATGTGGATTTAAACATTTTGTCTAGAAAATCTTCCCAATGTTTATAAACAGTATCCAACTCTGTTCCGGCATCAACCTTGGAAAAGGACTTGCAGCTTGATGACTGACCTTCTGTGATGGTGGCCAAATGGGTTTGGAACGGAAACTGTTTTCATCTGGCATATTGTTGTTCTCTTCCGCGGCGACAATATTTGTCTGGGCCACGGGATTACTCAATGAATCAAATATTTGAGTAACCAGACAACCAGTGGAAAATTAGACTTGGATCATATTGTATTCTGTACTCTTGGGCTGGGTAGATCTGGCTTAAAGTCTTAGGCAGTTGAAATCACTAGTACTCATCTTTGCTTAGCTTAGAGAAGAATCCACTTGGTTTGAAAACTACAAGAATGTACATGCACAGGCAAATGCATGCTTGTGACAATTGGCAAATCAAATCTTCACACATTTGGTTGCCCCATTCTAGCACCTATTTATGGATGTTTTTCTCTATTTATCTGTTTTTTCCTTAGTATGTCAACAGTGTCAATGATACCCACTTGAAATTGGCACTCCTGGGAATTAAATTTTAGTCTCTTTAATTTTTTTGTGGGAATAGAGAGACTATAAGAAACTGCAGACTCTGTAAGCCCTGGAGATTGCACAAAGAGTGTGTTGGAAGAGGGTATATACCCATAATTTTATTTTGTTTTGTTTTAGTTTTGGTACCGGAGATCAAACCTGGGTCCTTGCATTTGGGAGGCAGGCAGTGGAACCACTGAGCTAAATCCCTGGCTATACCCATAATTTTACTAAATGGCAGTTGTAGGAGTTATTAGTACTGTTTAATGATATTTTTGATTCTTCTCCTTCTGGTGACATAGGAAGATTTTCCTTTCCCACCCACCCCACTTGAAATTAGGGTTGACCAGAGAACTTGTTTCAGCCAATGAAATGAGGGACCAGAAATAATGTGTAGCTTTTCAGGCAGATGAATGATTTTTCATGTTCTCTTCTGTCTTCCATGGCAACTGGTGATGCTCTAGTTGATTGAGACTCCATCAACTTGGATCTTTGCATGAAGCTAATTTGGAGAAATGTTCTCCACTGACCCAAACTGGGCATATGGCAAGAAAGGAAAATAAAAATTTCTTCTAGGCTCCTGAGATGTTGGGATGGTATCTTCCTGCAGCAAAACCTCGTATCTCCTCAATAACAGAGAATTGGTATACAGAAGTGGACTGTTATGCAGGCATGAGGGCCAGGTTGGTGGCCAGATAAGGGATGGCAAGAAACTGTGGCTGTAGGAATTTAGGATGTAGATTATACTCCCAATGCGCTTGTGCCTCTAAGGTAAAATATTGGGGTAAGAGATTATTGTTAGTAGCATGTGCTGTTTATTGATGACTGTTTTGGCAAGATGTTACAAAAAAGGGATGAGCTTAAAAAAGAAATCAGCTCATTTTCAAGCAGGAATGTAAGAAAATAGAGTTCAGGGAGTTATAACCCCGAAGGGGAAAAAACTCCTAAATCCTAAATAGTGGCAAAAGGGATCAATGAAAACTCACCTTGAAGGGGAAAAATTAAGGCTGCAGTCATTGTACCTGTTGCTAAAAACCTATGAATTAATCGATACATCTTTGTGTAACAGTTCAATTTGTAGTGTCCCCCCTCCCCTCCAAAATACTTTCACTTAAACAAAGTGGCTCAGGGAAAAGAGACTAAGTGTGTGATTCTCTCATTATAGCCTTGATAGCTTCAGGGAATTGAAAACAAAATGATAAAGAGAGGCATAGGAACAAGAAAGAATAGCAATGTAAATATGTGAATTATGTTTCAAAAGGAATTGTGGCTATTGGCATAGGAAACTGACTAGAATAAAATACGCAAAAAGCTTTGTTATTGACTGAGTTGTACTGAAAGAAGTACCAATCATTCTGGACAAGAGAATGATGGTTGAAAATTTAAACTGCTTTGGGATTGCAGTTATCCAAGAGCAGGAAGTGGATTGAGAAAGCTGTCCATCCTCCAGAAGGATATATGTTGCTTTCTGTCATAGTCCTTTTAGGCTGCTATAATGAAATGGCATAAGGTGGATAGCTTATAAACAATAGAAATTTATTTCTTGTAGTTTTAGAGGCTGAAAATTCCAGGATCAAGGCACCAACAGATTCAGCATGTTGTAAAGACCTGCTTCCCACACATTGTGTCATCTAGCTGTGTCCTCACATGGTGGAGGAGGCTTGCTGGCTCTATGGAGCCTCTTTTTTTTCTTCCTAAGGAGAGCAGCTCCATTCTTGGGGGCTCCATTCTCATGTCCCAATTGCCTCCCAAAGGCTTCACCCCTTCATACCTTCACCCTATGGTTAGGATTTCAAAACATGAAGTTTTGAAGGACACAAATATTCAGACCATAGCACCCACTTCAAATGCAGCTATATAGAACAATGGAAAAGAACTCTCAGACATTGGAGCCAGGCCTCAGGAGGGTGGTTGGACAAGAGAGCTTTACCCAGGGAACAGAGCACAGATCTAATCAAGGAAATTATCCTTCCCATAGGCAAGAGCCCTTGGAACAGACCAGGTTCTGATGTGTTTCTCATTCTCCTAATTTCTGAAGAGGAGTCTTCGTTGTAGTTATCCTGTTGTTGTTGAATTGTTGAAGTGGCAGAAAACATAACTTCTTATTCATAGGTCTCTGAATCAATAGGTCCTATATCTGGACCTGATTTAAAAAATGGCTGAGCATCTCCCAAAATCTTAAACTTAGAACTAAAATCCATGTCAGAATGATACAGGGTTCAGGATTGTGTCCTTGGAGGAAAAGATTGAGTGTATTTTGCAAGTAGAAAAGAATTGAACTTAAAATTCAGTAGCAAAATGGCAAATTCTAGTAGTAATTAGGCCAGTTCACCAATATTTCTGATTCACCCCCTAATCATAAAAGAGAGGTACTGTCTGGCTGCCTTGATGCCCATCAGGCATGTGTTTTGCTTTGGCCAGTGAAACAAGAATGAAAATGACATGTACTACTTTCAGGCAGACTTGGAGATGCAGTGCTTGATTTGGCATGTTCCCTTTCTCAGACTTGGCAACCAGTGATGTTCTGGAAGTTGGAACATCTGTCAGTCTAGGTCCTCAAGTAATAGCAATGTAGAGTGGGAAACCCTGCCCATCCAAGATGGATATGTGGAAATAAGAAATAAGTTTTTATGTTTTAAACCTCTAAGAGGTTGGGGTTGTTTGTTATTGCAATATAGTCTAGCTAATGCTGACTAATGTAGGTGAAATGTATAAACAGGATAGTAAAATCTTAAAAAGGTTTCTCTTATGGATAGAAGGCAATGATTCTTAACAAAGTAATTATTTTTACTGGGCAATTCTACTAATAATTTCTCACACATTTCTGAAACTGTGTGAAAATTTTCTGTGAAAATTTAGTAAACAAATGATTGTGTTTTAAAACTCTTCATTAGAGGAATGCCATAGGTATTCCAGATCCTGTCCTCCCCATCAGGTAAGGTATTTTTCTTTACTTCCTGACACTTGTATTATGACAGAATTTTACAATATATTCAATTTTATTTGTTTAAAACTCATCTGTTTTGATTCCAACATGTCCAATTAGAGAAGGCAGTGCATTGAAGATACTCACAGGAGAGGAGAATCACTGAAAAATACAGGTATTCTGAGATGGGGGAGACAATCACACACAGAAACAGAAAATCAACCTGAAAGATGAATTTTCTAAATCAAAACAAGTATCTGGGTTTTTGAAAAAGTGAAGCAGCACTGCTGTGGGTTTGGACCTCCTGGACACCCTTTACCTGGGGAGCAGGTCATCTTTGGAGTGGTTCCAACAGCATGGGGGAAGAAGATAGGGGTAGAGGCCAGATTTCTGGGAAAGGCTTCCTTATACTTCCCTTCCCATCTGGAAGAGAAAACCCAGCATGGGAGTAAGCTGCACTTGGGGCCCCAGGGAAGCCACAAATAACAACCTGAGGAAAGGAGATGCAGCAACATGGAAGCAGGTACCCCTGCCCCCATAAGCCGCCCAAACACCAGGGAACACTGTGTTCTGGTGGCATCCTATCTACCACCCTCACATAGTGTTGGCAAGGGAACCACTCCTACCTCCCAGGCAGTGAAAGGCTGGACACCATAAACTGTGGGAAGTATGGAGCTTGTTGGCAGAGACCCATGGATCACATCCCTGGAGACATGGGGGAATGAGAGAGGCTAACAGTGTTAGTCCAGAGTGAGTGCTTTCCTATTGTTTCCCAACACTAAAAAGATCTGAGATACCAGGAAATCCTACCACCTGCACACTGTCCCACATAAGCAAAGGACACTCTTTGCTGAGCCCAGAGACTGCACTGAGTTCCATGGGTTGGAAGGTGAAGCTCTTGAGTCAGGGACCATTGGGGACCTGAGTACAAAGGAACAGAGAGGGTTAGTTAAGGTGGATAGCCTCTGGTATATAATGTCAGAAAGCCTCAGGAGGAAGAAAATAGAAATGAACTTGAGATTTGACTGGCAGCAGGGAGGACAGGATTGGGAGATCATTGATGGAAGTCAACAGAGAGCCAGGTGTTGGGCAAACTATAGTATTACACATCCACCTCTTCCCAAAGTAATTGAGGTAGTTAGAACTTGGGACAGTGACAAAGATCTACAGTTAACCACACCCAAAGCACAGCTTGTAGCCAGGAGAAGGGTCCAGAGAGATTGACAGCTCTCACTGCTCCCAGGAACCATGGGGAAAACTAACCTGGCTACTTGCAAGCAGACTACGACTATAGCAGGAAGGGAATTGTGTGGACACTTTGGCTGTATGGTAGAGCATCCACATGGAGTTCTTTCTGTTTGTGTATTTCCTTACTTGTATGTCTGTTCTGGGCTCTCTCTCTCTCTCTCTCTCTCTTCATTCTTCTATATTATTATTATTATTTACCTTTTACTATCTAATTTTCAAGTTTTTTTCCTTCTGCTCTCTCTTGGTCTTTCTTCTTTCTCTTTTTATCCTTATTTCCTTCCTAATCTAGCCTTTTCACTCATCCATATTTTATTAATCTTCCTGCTATCCCTCACTTCTCCACCTTTCATGGACATGACCAACATGAAGAGACAGTTTCAGATCACAAGGACAGAAAGAATGGAAGTACAAAAAAACAATAAGATAGCAAGAAAAATTTATCCAACAGCTACTAGATGATTTCAGAAGACTAATTTAATGCTAATTGGAGTTAGAAAGAAATTAGAACATAGCACATAAAGAATAAAAAATTTACTTACAGAAGTCATAATACAAAACTTTCCAAATATGGGGAAAGAACTCAAAATACAGGTAAGAGAGGCTTACAGAATGCCAAATAATTACAACAAAAAAAGAATGTTCCCATGACACAAAATCATACAAGTCCAGTACAAGGAGAGTATCTTAAAAGCAGCTAAAGAAATGCAAAAAATCACTTATAAAGGTAAACTCATTAGGATTATAGCAGATTGTTAACATAAATTTTAAAGGCCAGAATAATTTGGAGTGAAATAATTCAAGCTCTAAAAGAAAACATCTTGAAACAGACTAATATATGAGGCAGAACTACATTTTAAAATCAATGGAGAAATAAGGACATTCCATGAAAAGGACATCTTAAGAAATTCATAAAAACCAAATCAGCACTCCAAAAGATACTCAAGAATATTCTACAAAGACAATGAAGCCAAAAAAAGATGAAAGGCTAGATAGTATGAATACATTAAGCAGGGTGAGTAGTTAAATAAGAAGAAAAAAAATAAGGTAGTTAACAACAGAAAAATAACATGATGACAGGAATAAATCAATACATTTCAGTAGTAACTCTCAAAGTAAATGGGCTTAACTCCTCATCTAAAAGACCAATTTCAGCATACTAGCTCAAAAAAACAAAATCTAATGGTTTACTGAATATAAGAGACTCATCTAATGAAAAAAGAATTCCTAAACTAAAAGTCAAAACAAGGAAAACAATTATTTTATGCACCAAGACACTATAAGTAAGCAATCTTATTCTCAAAGTCAACTTCAAGCTGAAAATGATCAAGGAGGCAAAGAATGTATTAGTTAAGGAAACAAATAATCATGAAGAGATAACAATTGTAGATATATACACACCAAATATTGATGCACCCAACTTCATAAAGCAAACATTACTGGACATAAAAGATCAAACACCAACACAATCATAACAATCAAATTGGGTGTTAAGGAGATCTTAATACCCAATTTCACAAATAGATCATCTAAACAAAAAATTAACAAAAAAATATTGGAGCTAAACCACACCTTTGAACTAATGGACTTAATAGATATCTAAAGAATATTCTACCCTACTACAAGAGAATATACATTCTTCTTAGTAGTCCATTGAACTTTCTCTAAAATAGATCATATATTAGTTTATAAAGACTGCTTAAATAAATACAAAAGAATCAAAATAATGCCAGGCATACTATCAGATCATACAGCAATAAAACTAAAAATCAATCACAGAAGAAACTGGAGAAATTTTACAAACACCTGGACATTAAATAACACACTCCTCAATATTCAGTGTATCACAGAAAAAATCAATGAAGAAATCAAACAATTCCTGGAATCAAATGATAATGCCAGTACAACATACCAGAACCTATGGGACACACTAAAATCAGCCCTAAGAGAGAAGTTTATTGCTGTGAATGTTCACATTAGAAAAACAGATTGAGATTACCTAAAAATTATCGAATGATACATCTCAAGGTCCTAGAACAACAAGAACAGTCCAAATCCATACTTAATACAAGGAAGGAAATCATGAAGATCAGACAAGAAATTTATGGGAAAAAAAAGAAAGAGAAGAAATTTATGAAATTGACACTAAAAAATACAAAGAATTAATGAATGGAACAGTTGGTTCTTTGAAAGAATAAAACAAAAATAGGAACACCTTTTGCCAAACTTACAAAAATAAATAAAGAAAAGGCCCACATCAATGCAATTAGAAATTAAAAAGATGAAATAATAACACATACTGCCCAAATCCAAAATATTATTAGTAACCACTATAAAAACTTGTACTCCAACAAATTGGAGAATATTGAAGAAATGGGCAGATTCCTTGATACATATTACTATAACTGAACAAATAAGACATTAAAAACCCAGAATACTCTAATAACAGGCAATGAAATTGAGGCAGTAATAAACACCTACCAACTAAGAAAAGCCCAAGACATGATGGACTCATTGCTGAATTCTATAGGCCCTTCAAGGAGGATATAACATCAATATTCCTCAAATTCTTTAATGAAATTAAAAAGAAAGGAATACTTGTAAACTAATTCCTAGAAGTCAGGACTATCCCGATTCCAAAACCAGACAAGGACCTAACTAAAAAAGAAAACTATAGGCCAATGTCTTTAACAAACATAAATGCAAAAATCCACAACAAGGTACTGGCAAACAGAAAGTAACAAATCAGCAAAGCAATCATACATCATGACCAGTAGGTTTCATCTCAGGAACACAAGGATAGTTCAACATACACAAATCAATAAATATAATACATGACATAAACAGAAGTAAAAACAAAAATCACATGATCATCTCAATAGATGCACAAAAAGCCTTTGAGAAAATCCAACATCCATTCATGTTTGAAAAAAAAAAAAAAGCCCTGAAGAAAATGAGTATACAGCCTGGGATTTAGCTGAGTGCTGCCACAGCCTGCCTCACAAGCATAAGGTCCAGAGTTCAATCCCCAGTACCAAAAAAACCAAAACCCAAAAAAAAGGATAGAAGGACCTTGTCTCAATCTGATAAAAGTTGTTTATGACAAAACTACTGCCAACATCATATTAAATGGGTAATAACCGAAAGCTTTTCTTCTAAAAGCAAGAAAAAGACAGAGATGTTCCCTATCCCCACTCCTATAAAAGTACTTGAAACTTTAGCCAGAATAATTAAGCAAATGAAAGAAACAAAAATGATACGTATAGTAATGAAGAAGTCAAACTACTCTTATTCACAGATGACATGATCTTTGACATAGAGGAAACAAAAAATTCCACCAAAAGATTGTTGGAACTTATAACCATTCATTAATATAGCAGGATACAGAATTAACACACAAAAATCGATAGCATTCTTGTATACCTTGTATACCAATACTGTCCCCATTGAGGAAGAAATTAGGAAAACAACACCATTCACAATAGTCTCAAGAAATATTAAATACTTAGGAATTAACCAAGGAAATTAAAGACTTCTACAATGAAAATTACTGTATGCTGAAAAAAAGAGATGAAAGAAGACATCAGAAAATGAAAAGATAGTCCCCATTCATGGATAAGCAGAACCAATATTGTCAAAATGGTCATATTACCAAAACCGAAATGTAGATTTAAAGCAATCACAGTCAAAATACCAAGAATATTTCTCACAGAACTAGAAAATCTACCCTAAGATTTATATGGGACCAGAAGAGACCCAGAGTAGCAAAAGCAGTCCTGAACACCAAAAACAAAGCAGGAGGGTAGCAACGTCGCAAGTCACGTGGAACACACCGAATCAGCCCGCTGCAGACAGGCAGGTCTGCGGGTGCCAAAGCAGGAGGCATCACAATCCTGGATTTCAAGTATATGACAAAGTTATAGTGACTAAATACAGCATAGTACTGGTCCCTAAGCAGACATCTGTATCAATGGAACAGAATAGAAGATGAAGAAACAGCTCCAGGCACATTAAATCTTTGACAAATAGGCCAAAAACATGCTAGAGGAAAGATAGCTCTCTTAACAAATGGTGCTGGTTACACTAATGTAGAAGATTGAATCTATGTCCATATCTTAGTTACTTTCTTTGTCACTGACACACAATATCCATCACCCACAAATTAAAGGAAGAGAGATTTATTTTGGCTTATCCTCAGTCCATAGCCAGCTGACTTGAAGGTAGGATAGCATGACACATGGGCATGGCAGAGGAATAACTAGCTGCTAATGGAATGGCAGACAGGAAGTAAAGGGAGGAACTTGGGAAGATAAACTCTTCTAGGCCATGCCCCCAATGACCTATCTCTTTTGACCAGGCCCCACCTCCTAACAGCAAGTCAGCTACAAGCCTCCATAATCATATCACTGTCCAAAAGCCTGGCCTTTGAGTGCAGAAGGCTTTAAGGGGATATCTAGATATAAACCATAATATCCTATATCCATCACTGTGCACCAAAATAAAATCAAAATGAATTAAAGAATAGATATTAGAACAGAAATTATATGCTGGAAGATAAAATAGGTAAAATTCTTGAAGATATAGACACAGGCAATGACTTTCTAAAGAGAGCCCCAATTGCACAAGAAATAATACCAAAAATAATCAAACAGGATTATATCAAATTAAAAATCTCTGTACAGCAGAGGAAACAACGAATACAGTGAAGAGAAAATCTACAGAATGGGAACAATTTTGCCAGCTACTCCTCCAACAGAGATATAATATCTAGATTTTACAAAGAATTTTAAAAAGTTAGACCCTAAAATAAAAGGGGCAAATCACAAACTGGGCAACTGGGCAACTGGGTAAAGACACTTCTCAGAAGAAATACAAATGGCCAATAATTGCATGAAAAAAATGTTCATCATCACTGGCCATCAGAGAAATTAAAACAACACTGAGATTTCATCTTGCTCTAGAAAAAACAGGTACCATTTAAAAAGAAAAGGGGGCTGCACATGCCCTACTGAGGTCCCGAGTCACAGGGAACACGCCGAATCAGCCAGTGCCCTGGCAACAATCCACTGGAGCCCCCACGCCGCTCCTCTGTACAGCCACCTGGTTCCACACTACAAAGAGGCAGAGGACACCAGACCACCAGATCATGGTACTGAGTCCTGCTGCTCTTGGCCCAGAGGTAAGGGCTTGTGAGCTGCCATCCCACTGCTCCTGGTCCAGAGGAAGGGGGTTCCTGGCCACCATCCCTCCCGCTGTTCCCAGCCCAGAGGAAAGGGCTTTTGGGCCAACTTCTGTCCCGCTGCTCCTGGCCCAGAGGAAGGGGCTTCCAGGCCACCATCCCTCCCACTGCTCCCAGCCCACAGGAAAGGGCTTTTGGGACACTATCCCTACCGCTGCTCCCAGCCCCTGTCCCACCTCTCCCAGCTCAGAGGAGGTAATCCTTGCAGGTGCAAACAGCCCCCCCTACAAAAGTTGAAATGAGAAAACACATAAATAAGTCTCAAAACCAGACTTCCAGATCACCTACAGCAACCCCAAAGGGAAATGAGATGGAACACTCTGAA
>NW_004624792.1:5182338-5192566 GCF_000247695.1 Heterocephalus glaber | reverse complement strand
TGGAGGGGGTGAAGGGAGGGCTAGGAATGGGGAAAAAATAAGAACCAAGATGCATTATGTAAAGGTACAATTCCCAAGGAGAAATGTAATTGTGTTGTATACATACAATGTACCAATAAAAGAATTTAATAAAGTGCAAAAAAAAAAAAAGAAAAGAAAAGAAAAAGAAATGGGGCGGGGGATTTAGCTCAGTGATTTTGGTGCCTCCCTTGCAAGTGCAAGGTCTCAAGTTCGATCCCCGGTACCAAAAAAAAAAATTTAAAAAAAGAAAAAGAAAAGAAAACAATGACAAATGCTGGTGAGGCTCTAGGAAGAGGAGGGCACATCTACATTGTTGGTGGAACTGTAAACTAGTACAACCACTATGGAAAGCAGTATGGAAATTCCTCAAAACACAAAAAATAAAAATTCCATTTAACTCAGCCATTTCCCTTCTTGGTATCTTCCCAAAAGAGTTAACAACATCATACTACAGGGATACATACCTACCCACTTTTATTTCAACGCAACTCATAATAGCTCAATCTTGGAATCAGCGTATGTATCCAACAGAAGATAATTAAAAAAAGAAAATATGATATTTGTACATAGCAGAGTAGTACACTGTTATGGTACTATACACTTTATGGTACTATACCTTAAAGAAATGTAAATTTGAGTCATTTGTGGGAAAATGCATATACCTTAAGACCATAATATTAAGGAAATGAATCAGACATACAAGCTTAAATATGGCATGGATTCTCTTATATGAAAAAACTAAAGTAAAATAGACAATATGAAACAGGGAGAGAGATGTTTTGCGAATGGGAAGGGACTCTAGAGATGGAGGGAGGGGAGAAGGAGAGGGGAGAAAGGGGAGTAAAAAGAATGATATGTTAAATACATGTACCTACCTACTAGGATGAATGTAAGCATCATTTGCTAAAACCTTGTACTAATAAAATATTGAAAAAACTCATTTTTTTTGAAATAGAATATTATATTTTAAGCATATGAAACAAGACAAACACTATATTTACATGCCTATAATCCCAGGACTCTGGGAGACTGAAGCAGGAGGACTGGAAGTTTGGGCCCAGCCTGGGCAATTTAGCAACTTAGTGAGATCCTGTCTAAAAAAAAAAAATACCCCCCCCCCCCCACAAAGGCCTAGGGATGTAGTGTGAAGGCCCTGGGCTTAATCTCCAGTCAACATCTTCCTGTGTCTCTATCTGGCTGTCTATCTATCTACCTACCTAAGAGCTGTCTTTAAGCATTTGTTATAAATTAAATCACTGCTGTTGACCACTAAATCCACTGCTGGCATCAGGTTTTGAAGTTGTCATTGCATAATAAAAACAAATATACACATATGTAAAGGGATAATTTTTTTTCAGACCCTTTAAGGATAGGTAGCATGGTACATTGTATCTACAACTATGATTGTTCAAAAGATATAAAAATATTCTTGAAACTGATGCTTCATTTCTCTCTTCCAAGATTTGAGGACATAATATTAATCTTAATTCTATGAAAGCTAATCCATGGAGAGTTAAGATAACAAAGTACAGGTTTGTTCCTTTCTGATGATCTAATTTACTTCAGGGATAGGGCTTACAGATTCTAGAGAAATGGAAAGACAATATATTTCCTTCAAATCCCAAATGTTTTAAGCAAACTTTGGCAAGTAGCTAAACTGTAGTTATTTTTGACTGGATTTTTTTGATAAATGCCTGAAATGTACATCTTTGTTGTCTTCTTTTGTTATAATTGCCCCCAATCCCAATTCTCACGTTGAAGCCTTAATTCATAACATAATGGTACCTCACCTTGTCTTGCACTTCCAGGCTTCAGAACCATGGCAAGTAAATGTCAATTGTTTATATCACAAAGTCTATGGCAATTTGCTCAAGTTAACTAGGACACCAATGATAAAAATGCTTCTTATCTTTCTAGGTCTGGCTAAAATACTAGCCCTTCTTGAAAAATTTGATAGAATAATGATACTAAAAGCTTATATTTTTAACTAAAAGTGAGACAACAATATTTAGGTTCCCATGTGCCATACAACAGGTAAATGAGTTGGGTGATATTTAATTCTCACTGTAAGCTTATGACTTGGAACTATTATTATGTACATTAGGAATTCTTTGGCCCAGAATTCAATGATTACAAAAATCTCTATTATGTCCCTTGCTTCAGACATACTTGTGTTTGGTTCTTAGCTCTAAAACTCACTAGACTAGCTGTGTGATCTTGGGCACATTATTTAACTTTTCTAACCCTACAAATGTGTGGCTATTCCTTCACTGACAACTCAGAACATACTGTACTTCCCTCCTGTGTTTAATCCCACATAGCTTAGTTTCTGGCTTACTTTCGGAGGAGCACATCCTCCAAGTGCTTTCCTACAAAGTAAACATGAGCCAGGAATCTGTGTTTATGAGATCTTATATGTCTGAAATGTTATTTATTCAACTGTTTCCTTAAGAGGTGCCTGGTGCCTCCTTCTTAAATCCTTCTGGTGTTCATCAGTGTTAGTGTGCATCGGGTTTTTTCCCCATTGGTGCCTTTGCTTTCTACCTTCTGAAATTATGTAGCTGTTTTTTTCTCCATGGTCTTTTTTGTCCTTGCAGACTTATGCTTTTTAAAAAGACCATTTTATTACAATGTAATTTTATTAGGCTTTTAGAAGAAACACAGACACCCCAAATTATTTAATCTGCTATATTTTATGAGAAGTGAAGAGTGTTGTTATTTTAGCAGGAAGACTTGGAAGAATAACTAGAATTCTCATCCATTTAGAAGCCATACCTTTGTTACTTAGAAGTTGGAATATGAAAACAGTTGGGTGGAGAGTCAATGATTTCCATTTGGGGCAAGCTGGCATTGAGGTTCCTAAAGGACATTCAAAGAAAGATCCTTGGACTCTCCAAATAGAAGAGCCTGGGACTTAGGAGGTAATTCTGGGTTAGGTAAGGGTATATATAAGCCACCATTATGGAAGAAACAGTGAGGAGAATGTGTTAAGGAGACCAAAGTGTGGAGAACAAGGTGTCGCTAAGCATCACCTAAATGTTTTTTTAAAGCAAAGTTCCAATCTCTTCTTCATTTCATTTTTAAAAATAGACATTATTTATTTATTTAGGAGCAATTTTAGGTTCTGAACAAAATCGGGTAGAAATGCAGAAAGTCCCCTATTCCCCAACCCCATACATGCACAGCCTCCCTTCACATCCCCTACCAGTGTTCCATTTGTTACAATCCATGAACCTACACTGACACCCAAAGTCCAAAATTTACATTGGCGTTCACTCTTGGCATAGTCCAATCTATGGGTTATGCCAAATAGATAATGACATGTATCCACCATTAGAGTATCTGCCATATACAGTACTAAAATTCTCCATGTTCAACTTTCCTCTTTTTAAGAAGTTATGTGACTGACTCCGGTCTCTAATATTACATTCTGAATCTCAGCCTACATGACACCAGAGCAATGAGATATGAGGGGAATAAAGAGGCTAAGATTTTGGATTGCTCCAAAAACTGCGGATTATCTTAAAAGGTCTAAGTGATTTATAGAATGTTGCCAAAACCTGTCTTCCTCTTTAAACACTCTCAGACAGGCTAGAACCAGCAGCCCTGCCACAGAAATGGCTTGGACTAGCTTGTGATCCAATAAACCCTAAGAGGGAGCCAAACACTCCAGAATACAAGGAAGACAGTGCCTCCAAGTTACCAAACAAAGTTACATACACACTTCTACAATCAAACACAGCATACGTAACATTCTTGGAAAGGGAAAGAAGTTAATCACTTACTATGGGAGGCTTTGCCTCTGACTGCCAGAACAGAAATCCTTGCCCATGGCATGGCCTCCATGAAAAGAATTAAGACAACTCTCAGATGAAGATGAGAGTTTCTTTGACAAGGTCTACATTTTTCTCAAGAAAGAGCTTTGAATCAACATAGGTATGGGGGCAGGTATTTAGGTGAAAGATCCAAGTTCAGGGTCATGAAAAAGAGGCAAATGTGGTCTGAAAAGATTAAAGGTAGGTGTTAATAACTGATCTCTAAGACAATGAAAAGTTAGCACAGAGCCTTGCAGATCATCTGGCTTTGGGTGAAATCACTGAAAACATATCCTGCAGTTCTTCTAGGAATGGTTTTCCTCTTTGGCAGCTCATTAGAATGACAGAGGACACTTCTAAAAACAGTGGTTCCCCGGGTGTTGTGGGTAGAGTTCTGATTTAATTCTACTGAGTGAGGCTCAGGGAGCATCCATCCTGAGAGCTGCGTCTTGTGACTCTACACACAGCCAGGGCTGAGACTTGCCGTAGGAATTGGTTTTGCGGTGTTCCCAACAGCTGAATGAGGTGACCTGTGGAAAGGACTATAGGGACTTATTTAGACAGCTACATCCACTAATTAAAGTAACCCAGCCAATAACAAGGCCATAGTAACATGAGTTCTGTTCAATGATAGAGAGTAAATTAACTTCCTCATGTCACAGAGGAACCAAGGCAGAGAGAGGTGAGGGCTCTCACTCCATCCTGAGAATGGTTTAGAGGCAGAAGCAAGATCTGTACCAGGTCTCTAGTCAAGTGGTCCCGGAGAGACTAGATTTAGTTCTTTTTCTTGTCACATTGTGTCTTATACCAAAGCCCGTAAAACAATATTCTGGGCTTTGGAGAGCTACCTCATATCAGCACTCTCTTCAACGTGAGAAAAGCCTTGGGATGCAGAGGTTTTTTGAATGTATTGGGGGTTCGTTGCATGCAAAATCACAGGGAAAAGGAAGGATGGAGAGAAGGACCAGGGTAGGCCAGGATTTGGGTGCCCATCTCTGTTTCAATTCGAGAGACTCCAGTTCTATCTGTTTTAAGTTTTAGTCTTCCATAGGAAAAATGATTTTTGAAGGAAAGCGTTCAATACTAAGAAACTAAATACTATTAAAAATATTGGTTTAGTCCATTTAATTCTCTATTGTTATAAAAGGGAAAACAAGGCTGAGAAGTTAAAAGATATATCTAAGGCCTAAGTAGATGATGGGCTGCTCAGAAGTAGGCCTTCACTCTGTCCCCACATCCAGCCACTGACTATATTGTAACCCAAACTCCAGAATGATTATAATGATCCTGTATTATTTCTATTTTATTTAAAACATCTACAATGCTCAAGTGTTAAGCATGCTTTGTGTAGAGATGGTTCTTTTCAGTGATGCTAAGAAAATAAATATTAAGAGAAAATCTGTTGAAAATAATGAGAATATTTTAAGTATCTAAAAAGAATCATAGGCTTTATCCTATGTCAGCTATAGTTGAGAAGTATTAATTAGCAAATATCAATCCTCTATGTATTTCCAGGTAAATACTTCTTGGTTACCATTGGTTTATTCTTTTAATATACTCTTTCTGCTTCAATTTTTATTTTGAAATAATTTTAGCTTCACAGAAATTTACAAAGATAATACAGAGTAGTCCCACATTCCTTGAGAGCTTGTTTGGAGGTTCTAGCAGGGGAGCGCAGCTACTCGTACACCCTTGACCGAGGAAGCGGTCCTCCTCTATCGGGGGTGGTCTTCCTCTTCGACCGAGCGCGCAGCTTCGGGAGGACGCACATGGAGCAGTGAGGGAGGAAGGGGCCACCGCCTAGCCAGCCAGATCAGCCGAATCAACCCTGGCGATCAATGGGGTGACAGATGTCGCAGCCAGATCGCCCTCACATCCAGTCCCACATTCCTTTCACCCAGTTTTGCTGGTTTTTGTACCGGGGATTGAACTCTGGTCCTTGTGCTTTCGAGGCAAACAGTAGAACCACTGAGCTAAATCCCCAGCCCTTTTCACTCAGGTTTTTCCAATGGTGACATCTGCAAACTACAGTGCAGTGTCAAATTGGGAAATTGACATTGCTACAATGTGGGAATGTGGGTATGGGTAGTCTCTCTCTCTCTCTCTCATTCTCTCTCTCTCATTATTTTGCTACTGTTTTATGGTGATATATGTATATTTTTTCCTTTTTTTTGGTACTGGGGATTGAACTCAGGACCTTTCGAGGCAGCCAGTGACACCACTGAGCTAAATCCCTGGCCCCTTTTGGTGATATTTTTGGGTGGTAAAATACGTATAACAAAATATGTCACTTTAATCATTTTTAATCCAGCAAATCTGTGACATTAAGTATATTCACAATGCTGTGTAACAATTAACACTATTTCCTGAAATTTTTCATCATTCCAGACAGAAGCTCTGTATTCATTAATTACTCTCCATCACCTTAATCACTAGTCTAATTTCTGTTTCTAAGAATTTGCTTAATTTAGTTCTTTTCACGTACCCTTGATTTCAATTCACAGTTGCCTAAATGTCTTTACCTATATAGTTATATCATTTTGATGCTTTACCAGATACTGTTAGGAAATACATAGTTTCAGAAATGGAACTTGGAAGTCCTTCATCTTTCTCTTTTCTTTTTTGAACAATATATATCTCATTGGAAAAGCTTGCATTTGAAATTTTAAAAGAAACTTCATGAAAATATCATCTGACCTAAATACTTTTTAAAAAGCATTCTCTTAAAAACTTCTTGGGTATAATCCACACTTCAGTTATCTCATCATTGGCGACCATGATAGAGAAGCTGGGCAGAATACACACAGGGAGAATCATAGAAACATTAGCTGCATTAGCACGTCAGAGCTGGGAGAGACCGCAGAGAGCTCCTAGTCTCCGTTCCTTATTTTCAGATGAGGACTCTGTCCCCAGAGAGGACAAGGAAATTTTTTCAAAACTGAGCCAAGACAAATACCCAAAACTTCTGACTCTTCTCCAACAGAGGATGTATTGTTTGAATTCCCATCCTTCTGGGAGGTGAATCAATAGAATTAGACTGACACAAGAGGAAGATTGTGTTGGAGGTTTTTCCAAAATATTAAGGACTTGTAGTTGTGTTTCCTCCTAAGAACTCTTCTCCAGGGGCTCCAGACTCTCTGAATTCCTCTTCCCTTTCTTGGAGTAAGTTGGAGGCTGGCTGGGGTCAGGGTTGGTGAAGGCAGTGTCTGTGACCCAGAGCTTGGGAGGATACTAAATGTCCAATGAGAAACATCTTCAATATGTGTTGCCCTACCACATACATGCCCAGTAGGTCGCATAATTAAGGAAAATTAGGGAAGTGTAAATATAATTAGTGAGAGAGACACAGAGCAATCTGAAGAAATAGAACAGTTTGTCTGCTGATGGCTTTTAGGTACCATCACTTCGTGGTCCACAGGAGCAATAACTCAAGATAGTCATTTGGTTATTTCTTTTGGAATGAAAGCGGGCAAGGCCACTCTGAAGGCCTTTCTCTTAACCCAGCTGTCTTCCTCTTCTCAGTAGTTGATGTGGATTGGTTAGAAGCCTGGTTTGTTTTCAGCAAGTAAGTTGCTATTTGTGGCCTTGAGTTTGTGTTTCCTTGTATAAGAGATTCTGGGTATCTTTGGAACTGAACAATTCATTCTCTAGAGAAAAATGTTAGTCTTATGTTAATAGCTTAATGGTAAAGATACAACTAATAAAAGATAAATCCAGGATTAGAATTCAGATTCTCAAAACCATTTTAATAAAAATAAATAAGTAATAAAATAAGATGAAGTAGAGTAAAAAGTAAGTAAATGTAATTGGAAAGCCCAAAGAAGTAGAACATACAATTGAAAATTCCAAAGAAATAAAAATTTGAAACAGTATGGCCAAGTAAGGTCCCAGGAGAGGGATAAGTTTTAGTAGCAGGTGGGTGAGCTGACCACCCCAAGCTGGAGTTTCTAGGCAGCAGTTTAGGTAGAGGCAGGACCTCTGCCAGTATGGTCAGTGGTTGCCACCAGAGCCTTACAGATTGTGAGCTCCCAGGCCCGAGAGGTAGAGGCCTTCTTCAAAGAGGTGAGGTGTGCTGGGAGAGCCACTTTCAGCTTATATTTGTCCAAGATCAAAACCCAGAGCAAACAAGCAGACGTCTTTCTATCCCACTCATATGATCTCAGATACATGTAATGCACTGTTTATCTGTTGTTTAATCCAGGGGCCTTCATTCTTTCACATCATTAAGATCAACAGGGAATAATATGCATGCAGCACTTAGAAGTACTTTTTATGAAATAGACCATGTGTTTCCTGGAATGAGTAGTCAAAAGCCCTCCCCCATCCGTAACCTCCCCTGCATGATATCTCAAGAAAGGAGATGTTCACAAGGCTGGCTGCACATTAGAGTCGCTCAGGGGTTCACAGCAGCTACAGAGGCTGGTGGACAGACCATAGGACAAATAAATTACAAATGCAGGGAGTAGGTCCCAGGCATCTAGAAATTTTGTAAGCTCCCCAAATGATTCTAATAAGCAGCAAGGTTTTGAATTACCTAGATAGGGCTTAGTTAGCAATCTGTGGAGCTTCGGCTCTATTGGAATGCTGGAGAATGTGCAGTGAGAAAGTGGGGATTCTGGGGCCACTGTGCTGTCCTTGAGAATTCTCAGTGTTTACGTGCACTCCCATGAATAGGGGTCTGCAGGAGTCGAGGAGATGGGGTGTGGTGAGTGAGGCCTCCTCACTAACCACCTGGAGCTCCCTTTCATTGCCTTATAGTGGGCTTGGAGAGCTTCACCAGAGCCTCCTGCATCATCAGGCTCATCTCTTCCTATGCAAGCTTTCTGCTCTCTGCAGCTACAACTGCACCGGATGCACAGAGGGATGGAAGGAAGCCCTTCAAGGCACAAACTAAGAAACTGACTCACTTCCTTTCCTCTTGGTTTTTGTTTTGTTCTCTTTTGTTTTGTTCTGAGACAAGGTCTCACTGTGTAGTTCAGGCTGGCCTTGAATTCACAGTGATCCTCCTGCCTCAGTCTCCCGAGTGCCGGGATCACCGGGATGCCTCACTATGCCCGGCTAATTTCTTGCCCTCCTGGAGAGGTGGATTTACTCCCTTCTCATTCCGATAGCCCATTTATATTTATCATTATTAGACATTTCCAAAACAAAAGTGAGAAATATTATGTTCCCTTTTTATAGATTTGGAATCAAATATAAAACTGGTTAGCTTTACAAAGGGAATAAGAGCCTGTATTCTTAGCCAGCTATAGAAAGGCTGTGAAGAGGAGATGTTATATTTAAATTTAAACAAAAAGTCTATAACAAATAATAGTTTATTTAACTGACCATCCTCTCTTTGTCAGGGATCATCAGTACCTTGATTGTTTCCTAGGTTCCACAAAATACAATAATTTGTGCTTTTCTTTATTCATTACTTGTCCTTAAGGAAATATTCTTTCTAGCCTTTTAATGACTCTTAAGGGTGCCAGAAAGTTATGAGGCTATCATTTTCCAAAATGCGTTCCAATAGATGTTGGGGGGCGGTGAACATTTCTGTAGTCGAATGCATTTGGAAAACATTGAATTAAGCAAATTTGAGTAGGTTTCTTTGCTATAGCTTCTCAAATCTTTAATATGCCATATGTATTCCAAATCTCCATGACTGGCATTGAGTATGCAGAGCTTCCCAAACTTAATTTTCTGCAAAATTTCTTTTTTATGGACCAGTTTTGGGACAAAGAGGCTATGTATCAATAGGATGTACTTTAAGAAAATCAAAATTAGACTAAAAGACACAACATGGGTGAATTATTTTAATTTATTGACCATTAATGAGCTTGAGTGAGTTGACAGACTTCAACTGTAACATATTTAAGTTTTGTATATTAAAGAATATGTTAATTTCAAAATACAGTAGAAGTTGAGGAACACTGCCAATAAAGAAGTATCAGATTAGATACTAAGGAATGAAAGATGCATTGGTCATGCTAATGCAAAACCACTTTGAGTTTTACTGGGAGTATTATAAAGCTATATTATTGCTATAAATTTGCAAAAAGATTTAAGAAAAGAAACCCAATAAATTTCTTGATCTGGACCTCAAACTTCCATAAAGGGACTTGAGGAATAATGTCATCAATAACTGAAGTAAATGGCTGAGGATTTAGCTCAGTGGTTGCATCACCTGCCATGCAAGTGCAAGGTCCTGAGTTCGATCCCCACTACCAAAAAATAATAATAATAATAGCTGAAGTAAAAATTTCTGTATTAAGAGAATAGTCACTGGACAAGGCCCTAGGTTCAATCTCCTGCACTTGGGGAAAGAAGAAGAGGAAGAAGGAGAAGGAGAAGGAGGAGGAGGAGAAGAAGAAGAAGGAGAAGAAGAAGAAGAAGAAGAAGAAGAAGAAGAA